>PVKM010000410.1:0-110034 GCA_004027735.1 Carollia perspicillata
TGATTCCCAGTGGGTGGATTTATGTACATTCTAGGACCCGGTGGATCTCACCAATGAACTCTCCTGTGAGGCTGAGAGTTACTCCCTGTGCCTCAATTCCACTGCTGTTTTCAATCAGTGTTTTCAGGCTTTATTTCCTGGCGTTGGGGCCCTGGGGTGCACAGTCTGTCTCACTCCCCAGTTATCTGCGAGCAAATGTGGGATCACCCAGTCAGCCGCCTTGCGCACCGTGCCCCACTTCACAATCGTCAGCCACTGCCTGTGTGCTGGAGGTGCTTTTTCCACCAAGTGTCTCCGTTTTTGTGTCGGGACCATCTCTGCTCGGCTGCCCGACTCTGCCCAGCTTACCGGTCTGGATGGATATGTCTATTTTATCTCCTTGGTTGTTCGACCTCCTTACAGTTGAATTTTCTGTCAGTTTTGGTTGTAATTTTGTTTAGAAATTATTGTTGTTCTTATTTTGGTTGTGGGAAGAGGCACATTGTGTCTACCTACACCTCCATCTTGGCCAGAAGTCCAGAGAAATATTTTTTAATGGCTTCAGCCTTCTGTTGTTGTTATTTTTCAGCATGGAGTAATTGTATACTTTGTTTCTATTAAGTCAAAATACTTTTATATTCTCCAACACAAAGTCACACACCTTATTTGTTTTCTTGAAACAATTTGGTAAGTTTCTGGTTTTATCTTAAAGAGCCCATATCTTACTCTAATGTCAATTCTCCCATATACAATTTTCTGACCCTAATACTGCTTCCTAATTATTTTCCATTAAAAACTTTTCAGTGTGGTGATTACCCCATTACTGAAGACATGGCCTTGAAGTAGAAGTTTAATTTTCATCTCTGTGTCATACTTCTTCCATTTTTAAAACATGCTGAAATACCAACGATATTAAAAAAAGATCTGATGGATATATCTTCCTAAACATCAATGAATAGATCTTCCAGACAGATAACTGACAAGGAAACAGTAGCCTTAAATAACACACAAAGTCGGATGTGTTTAATTGATATCTTCAGAGCATTTTACCCCAAAGCAGCAGAATATACATTCCCCTCAAGTGCACATAAAATATTTTCTAGGCTAGACCCCATGTTAGGCCACAAAACAAGTCTCAGTGAATTTAAGAAGATAGAAACCATACCAAGCACCTTCTCTGGCCACCATGCTATGAAACTAGAAAACAATCACAGAAAAAAACCTGAAAAACACACAGAGACATAGAGGCTAAATGACATGTTACTAAACAACAAATGGGTTAACAATGAGATCAAAGAAGAAATCAAAAGATGACCTGTAAAAAAATTAAAATGAGAACACAACAACCCCAAATCTATGGCACACAGCAAAAGCAGTCCTAAGAGGGAAATTAATAGCATTAGAGATCTACCTCAAGACCTATACCTCAAGTAACAAGAAAAATCTCAAGTAAACAATTTACTTTACACTTAAAGGAACTTAAAAAAAACTGAAAAGAAAGGAAATAATGAAGATCAGAGCAGAAATAAACAAAATAGAGGAGTCTGAAAAACAATGTAAAAGATTAATGAAACCAAGAACTGGTTCTTTGAAAAGATAAAAAAAATGGCAGACCTTTTACCAGGACCCATCAAGGGAAAAAGAAAGAGAGCTAGAATAAATAAAATCAGAAATGAAAGAGGAGAAGTAACACTGACACCAGAGAAATACAAAGGATTGTGAGGAAGTATTATGGGCAACTGAATGCCAACAAATCAGACACACTGGGCAAAATAGATCCATTTCTAGAAACATAAAATCTTTTAAAACCAAATCAGGGAAATCAGAAAATCGAAAAAGATTACAACTACTGAAATTAAAACAATAATCCAAAGACTCCCAGCAAACAAAAGTCCTGAGCTAGATGGCTTCACATGTGAATTTTACCAAATACTCAAAGAAGAACTAACACCTTTCCATGTTAAACTATTTCAAAAAGCTCAAGAGGAGGGAAGGCTCCTAACCTCATTTTACAAGGCCAGCATTATCCTAATTCTAAAATCAGATAAAGACACTATGAAAAAGAAAATTATAGGCCAACATCCTTGATGAAAATAGATGCTAAATCCTCAAAAACATATTAGCAAATCAGACCTGGCAATATATTAAAAAGATCATACACTGTGACCAAGTAGGATTTATTTCGGGAATGTAAGGTTGGTACAATGCCCACAAATTAATAAACGTGATAGATCATATAAACAAAATGAAGGATAAGAACCACATGATTATATCAATAAATGTAAAAAGCATTTGATAAAATCCAGCACACATTTATGATAAAAACCTTCTATAAAGTGGGAATAGAGAGAATATACCTCACTCAACATAGTAAGTCCATATATGACAAACCCACAGCCAACATTATACACTATGGGCAAAAACTACAAGTGTTTTCCTTCAGATTGTGAACACAACCAGGATGTCCACTATTGCCACTCTTATTCAAATATAGTACTGGAAGTCCTAGCCGTAACAATCATACCAGAAGAAATAAAAGACATCTAAATTGGAAACAAACAGAGCAATATGCTAAGTGAAATAAGCCAGGTGGTAAAAGACCAATACCATATGATCTCTCCTATAAGTGGAACCTAAGCAACAAAACAAACAAATGAGCAAAATAGCACCAGAGACTTGGAAATAAAGAACAAACCAACAGTGACCAGAGGGGAGTGGGGAAGGAAATAACCAAGGGAAGAAGGGGAAGGGGCAAGAAAAGGAATATAAATAGAGGACTCATGGGCATGGACAAGGGGGGAGGGAATTGACTGTGGGAGTCAGGGGAATGGGTTTGGGGTGAGAAATGGGGAAAAAGGTGGGACAACTGTAACTGAACAAAAATATATAAATAAAAGAAGAAGTAAACCTGTCATACTTTTCAGATTACCTAATATTATATAAAAAGAATTTTAAGATTCCACCAAAGGATTATTAAAACTTCTAAATGAATTTAGTAAAGTAGCAGGATACAAAATAAATACCATAAATCAGCTGCATTTCTACATACCAATGATGAAATGTCGGAAAGGAAAACTAAGAAAACAATCGCATTTACAAGTGCACCAAAAATAAAAATAGCTAAGAATAATTTTAACCAACAATGTAAAAGACCTGTACTCAGAAAATTATAAAACCCCAAAGAAAGAAATCAAAGAAGATACAAATAAGTAGAAGCATACACCACAATTATGGATAGGAAGAATTAAAATCATTAAAATGACCAGACTACCCAAAACAACCTATAGATCTGATGCAATTCCCATCAACATACGAATAACACATTTCACAGAAGTAGAACAAATATTTCAAAAATTTATATGGCACCACAAAAGACCTCTATTCAGACACAGCAATCTTGAAAAAAATAAATGAAGTTGGAGGAATCTCACTACCTGATATCAAACTATACTACACGTCCTCAGTAATCAAAACAGTATGGCACTGGCTTAAAAACAGACATATAGATCAATGGAACAGACTAGAAAGCCCTAAAATAAACTCACACCTTCATGGTCATTTAACACTTAATAAAGAAGGTAAAAACATACAATGGGATAAGGATGGTCTATTCAATTAATGATACTGGCAATACTGGATAGATATGAGCAAAATAAAAAAACACTCCCCAAACGACATCACTAACTTATACCAAAGACAAGAATAAATTCAAAATGAATTACAGACTTAAATGTTAGGCTTGAAACAACACACATTCTGGAAGAAAACATAGGCAGCAAAATCTTGGACATTGCTTATAGCAATATTTATTCTGATATATCACCTCAGGCAAGTGAAATAAAAGGAAAAAATATACAAATGGGACTACATCAAAGTAAAAAGTATCTACACAGCAAAAGGAAACCAACAAACTGAAAAGACAACTCAGTGAATGGGAGAACATATTCAGATACATCTGACATGGGACTAACATCCAACATTTATAAAGAACTTTTAAAATTCAACGTTAACAAAACAAACAATCCAATTAAAAAACAGGTAAAGGACCTGAACAGACACTTCTCTGAAGAGGACACACAGAGGTCCAATAGACATATGAAAAGATGCTCAAGGTCACTAATCATCAGAGAAATGCAAATCAAAACCACCATGAGATATCACCTCACACCTCTCAGAATGGCTATCATCAATAAATCCACAAACAAGTGCTGGTGAGGATGATGAGAAAGGAGAACTCTTTTGTTCATTTAGCAGGAATGTAGACTGATGCAGCCACTGTGGAGAATAGTGTGGAGTTACCTCAAAAATTAAAAACTTTTCAATTTTTATTGAAAATTGTGTAAATTTTATTGAAAAAAATTATTGAAAAATTGTATAAATTTTATTGAAAAATTTTATTCCTAGAAGTGGAAGAGCCACTTCTAGGAATATATCCATAGAAACCCAAAACATTAGTTTGAAAGGATATGTACACCCTGTGTTCATTGTAGTATTATTTGTAACAGCCAAGACTTTGAAGCAGCTCAAGTGTCCATCAGTAGGTGAGTGGATAAAAAGCTATGGGACATTTACACAATGGAATACTACTTGGCCATAAAAAATGAAGAAAATCTTACTTTTTGTGACATCAAAAATGGACCTGGAGAGTATTATGCTAAGTGAAATAAGCCAGTCAGGAAAAGACAAGTACCATATGACTTCACTGGTATGAAGAATTGAATGAACAAAATACACTAACAAACAAAATAGAAACAGACTCATAGACACAGAGAACAGATTGACAGACATCAGAGGTGAAGGGGTGGTTAGGGAGTTCAGTAAAAAGATGAAGGGATTAAGCGAAGAAAAAAACCTCACAGATACAGACAACAGTATGGTGATTACCGGATGCAAGTGAGCAGGTGGGAGGGAACAGAGGGTAAAGGGGAGATAAATGGTGATGGAAGGAGGCTTGACTTGGGGTGGTAAATGCACAATACAATATACAGATCCTATGTTGTAACTGTGTATCTGAAACCCAGATAATTTTATTAACCAATGTCATCCCAATTCAATAAAAATTTAAATGAAATAAATATATACAATAGCAAAAAAAGAGAAATCTAAGTAAAAAAAAGAGAAATCTAAGTCAAAATGATTCATTTGGAAGAGTTAGAGCTTAACCTGAGCATCTCTATCATAGTTTAATTAAATCTATATAATTTTTTTCTAGTAAAAGTCATACTGTTTATTCAGAAAATAAAACATGCAAAATGCAAAGTTTTAAAAAAGTTGTTATCAATATACAATTTTACACTTGGCTTTTTCACTCCAAATACCATTAACATTTTTAAAATATTTTATTAATTACGGTATTACAGTTGTCCCATTTTCCCCCTTCACTACCCTCCAACCTGCACGCCCGCTCCCACCCACATTCCCCCCCTTTAGTTCATGTCCATGTGTCATACTTGTAAGTTCTTTGGCTTGTACATTTCCCATAGTATTCTCACCCTCCCCCTGTCTATGTTCTACCTACCATCTATGCTACTTATTCTCTGTACCTTTTCCCCCTCTCCTCCTCCCACTGCCCTGTTCATAACCCTCCACGTGATCTCCATTTCGATGGTTCTGTTCCTGTTCTAGTTGTTTGCTTAGTTTGTTTCTGTTTTTGTTCTAGGTGTGGTTGTTAATAATTATGAGTTTGCTATCATTTTACTATACCTGTTTTTTATCTTCTTTTTCTTAGATAAATCCCTTTAACATTTCATATAATAAGGGCTTGGTGATGATGAACTCCTTGAACTTGACCTTATCCATGAAGTGCTTTATCTGCCCTTCCATTCTAAATGATAGCTTTGTTGGATAGAGTCATCTTGGATGAAGGTCCTTGTCTTGCATGACTTGGAATACTTCTTTCCAGCCCCTTCTTGCCTGTAAGGTCTCTTTTGAGAAATCAGCTGACAGTCTGATGGGAACTCCTTTGTAGGTAACTGCCTCCTTTTCTCTTGCTGCTTTTAAGATTCTCTCTTCATTTTTAATCTTGGGCAATGTAATTATGATATGCCTTGGTGTGTGCTTCCTTGGGTCCAATTTTTGGGACTCCCTTAGCTTCCTGGACTTCCTGGAAGTCTATTTCTTTTGCCAGATTGGGGAAGTTCTCCTTCACTATCTTTTCAAATAAGTTTTCCATTTCTTGCTCTTCCTCTTCTCCTTCTGGCACCCCTATGATTCAAATGTTGGAACATTTCAAGTTGTGCAGAAGGTTGCTAAGCCCCTCCTCACTTTTTTGAATTCTTGTTTCTTCATTCTATTCTGGTTAAATGTATATTTCTTCCTTCTTCTCTAAACCGTTGGTTTGAGTCCTGTTTTCCATCCCATCACTGTTTGTTCCCTGTACATTTTCCTTTATTTCACTCTTCATAGCCTTCACTTTTTCCTCTATTGTGCAATCATACTCAAGCATTTCTGTGAGCATCCTGATTACCATTGTTTTGAAATGTGCATCTGATAGGTTGGCTATCTCTTCATTGCTTAGTTGTATTTTTTTCTGGAGCTTTGATCAATTTTTTCATTTGGGTCATTATTGTATCTCAGTATACCTGTTATTAAGGGGCAGAGCTTTAGGTATTCGCCAGGGTGGGGCAACCCAATTGGTGTGTTGTGACACTGTATGTGTGGGAGGGGTCAGAGAGGGAACAAGTGCTGCTTGCGTAGGTCTAGGTGGGTTTTCAGTCACTCCCTCTACTACCCACAAGCAAATTGGGCCCTTCTGGTCCCGATTCCCAGGTGGGTGGGTTTGTGTGAGTTCTAGCACCCTGTGGATCTCTCCAAGGAATTCTCCTACGAGGCTGGGAGTTTCTCCTGCCTCCTCAACCCCCACAGGACTTTCAGTCAGAGGTTTTGAGGCTTTATTTCCCTCTGCTGGAACCCTAGGTTGCATGGTCTGTCTCATTCCTCCATTGTTCTTCCTGGTTTATCTGCATGCAAATGTGGGACCACGTAGGTGCTCCACCAGCCACACCCTCATTGGCCCCAGTCCTCCAGCTGCCACCTTGCCAGGAGTCCTGTCTGCCCTGGCTACTCATCTCTGCCCCTCCCCCACAGTCTGGATGAATGTTTCTTCTTTAACTCCTTCATTGTCAGACTTCCATACAGTTCAATTTTCTGTGAGTTCTGATTGTTTTTATTTTTAAATTTGTTGTTGTTCTTCTTTGGTTGTGTGAGGAGGCACAGTGTGTCTACCTATGCCTCCATCTTGGCCAAAAAACTCAAATTTATATAATATTTAAAACAGCATTCAACCATAGATCTTAAAAGGATCACTTACAGCACAGGCGGCAAACACAAGGCCCGCAGGCTGAATCCAGTCTGGCACCTTGTTTCTACCCAGTGGCAGCACCAAGCTCCTTGCCCCTAGTTAAGGAGTAGTTACATTTATACAGTCCTAAAGTTACAAGGCTGGTGTGGCCTCCAGTGAAAATTAGTTTGACAGCCAAGACTTAGAGAAATTTTTATCATTCCTACAATTCTATTCATTTATTTTTTTTGTAACTTGGTGGGAACAAGTCATTTTTAAACACTGTGTGTGCCTACTGACTTTTAAAATAGGATATTTCTGATAAATCACCTCATGGAATACTTAATTTACTTTACTTAAATATCCTGTTTTTAGTATACAGACGGGGTATGCAAGAGCATTTATTTAATTTGCTTAAAAAGCATGCTGTTGATTTTGTTAACAAATTATATCCGTTTTAAATGTATTTAGTGTTAGTAAGTCTCAAGAAAATGTACTGCCATTTAGAAATAGTCTGACATTTCTCCACATTAAGAGGTCAAGTATGATTCTTGGGACATAACCTGTGATATACTTGGTAAGGAACCATGGCCTACATGTTCCCGCATCTTAAATTTCAAATGTAGTCAAAACTCTAATTGCTATTTTCTTTTGTACAGACAGAATTTTTGCTCTCAATGGGATTCTTTAATCAGGAAGAGAAATGGTTCCTGTAAAACACTTCACTGATTATAAAACTGGGGGGCAGGGTAGAACTGACTGAAATTCCTGACGCTAAGTACATTTGGTCTTCATGTCAAATACACATACTAACCTCCTTCTTGTATGGCCAAGAGCTACACGCATGTCAGAGAACTGAAAACAGACACCATCTGAGATGTCACCTCTTGGTTCCCTGCACAGCATTTATCCCTCCTTTCTGTTAATGAGATCTCAACTTCTGGAGCAACGTTTCTCCCCATCACATTAGGACTGTCAATTGAAGTACTGCCCTCCTCTGGCAAAGGTGTGGGCTAAGATTAAACTTAGGCTGCTTCACATTTCTTACCTCCGATTATGGATTTGAACAGCAAGCTATGAAGACCGAAAAAAATTGGAGGTGATTCAGCTCCTATGCACACACTCCGCTGATGTACCTTAGGTTCCTGCTCATATCCCTGGATTTTCCCTGGTTCCTGTTCTTTCTGAGACTTAATTTGTCCTTTCTGAGACTCTAAGCTGTCTTACATACTTCTAATAAGTTCATGTTTGGCTTTAGTTAGCCAGAATCAACTTCTGATACTTACAAAGATTCCTGACCAATGAAAGCTCATAAAAACGATAAAATATTATACGTTCAAAGAAAATGAAATGTTTCTGTACAGTAGTAATACCAAATAAATTAGAATTGACACCTAAAATGTACCTTAAATCTCAAGGTGGAAAAGGCAACAGACAGGCAAGTGATTACATAATGGACAAACTGTAACACCCTAGCAAGACAAAAAGACATGACAGTTTTTATTACCTAGCTGCAGCTATGAGGACACATTAGTGCTACAACGAAGGGGAAAAGTATAGGGCCTCTAATGAAACGGGGAAGCAGATGTAGATGGGGCCAAGATTGGAGATTCCTTCATGTTCATCCCAGGATTTCTCTAGAATTCCTCTGATCAATTTTGCTTAACCATGGTTTGCCCTCAAGGAAGGTATATTTTGCTTAGCCTGGGTTCTAAGATCTATGGAATTCCTCAAAGCATTTATAAGCTCCAACTGGACAGGACTTGTGGTTACTATGTTTTCTATATCTGATATAGTGAATTGTGAAGAGTATTTATTTTATTAATACATGTTAACTTCTTTCCAGTTAACAAGTGCACGTTCACACACACACACACACACACAGGAATTTGATCTCGAGGGCTCCCTGCCAATTATTAGGTAGCTGCTACGGGGACATGATTTCAAATGAACTGAGGCATCTCAGAAAGCATTTTCCCACCAATTTCACCATAGAAAAAATACTATTTTACTGTAAGTCTTTTCTAAAAATAACTCTAGCTCTTTCTTTATAATCTCATAATATAGCACTGGTACCATACCAACCACAAAATTTTTTAGTTACATAAACTTGATATAGTTACAGGAAACACAGATGAACTACAGAAGCTCTAAGACTCTCCCATGGACATGCATTTAATTCCTTTACAACAAAATTTATGTCTATTTAAAAACAAAGTTATTTACACAATCATAGAAGGTATTTTTAGCACAACAATTGAGTAAAACATCCTACAAAGACTTTGACATGCCTAAAAAGAAATGCATTCAATAAAATAGTGAACTATAAAGATTAAAAGGGAAAAATTACTACTCAGTCACGAAAGTAGTTCTGAACACACTGGTGATTGAGACAACAAGGAGAACTGCTGCCACACAGGGTCACGAGCCCTGGGCACAAACACTAGAACCCCATCACTGAAATGTGTCTAATGGGCCAACTGTTGTTCAGCTAAAATTCATTTTTTCTACGAAGAAATACAAACTTGTAGTCACCAGGTTTCCCAAGTTTTAAAAGAAGCTAGAATTATAGATTTTATACAAAATATAACAAATTTGAAACTTGGAAATTAAATCATAGTTGAGAGGTTAAAAAAACGATGTCTCAAATAAGCCTGCCTGAGTTGATGTCTTGGCTTCATCATTTACTGTTGGTTGACCTTGGATATGACAATCACTCTCTCTATGCCTCATCTACAAAATAAAATAATAATAGTTTCTACCTGATAAAAGTTTTGTGAGGATTTCAATGGGATAACAGAATGTCTGATATAAATACTGAATAAATATTAGCTATTATCTCTATTTAAAACAATGTTTTGAAAACCAAAATATATCTCCAGTAACATATGCAGGTCAGTGGTTTAGACCTGTGATTTATAATTTTCCTACTGTCCAGAAAGAAAAACCCATCAATTTTTTGGAGAAACTTTTTCTATAGAATTTATCTTTAAGATAATATTTTCCACGCAAAACTTCATGTAGATGATGCAATATACAGAGTGGGTATAACCCAGAGAGAACTCTGCAGTATGACACACTTTGCAGTCTCTTTCAACTTCCACTTTCCAGCCAAGTTTAATTTTAACCAAAAATCAAGTGGTCTTGAGCCACACAATAATATTAGAAGACTGTATATAACAACCAACAGTGAGAATTTGATAGTGTGTGTATCAACCTGCCTCTGATATACTTTTTTCTTTAAACAAGATATACTGTCCATCAAATCATGTTACATATCACACAATTTATTCCCAAATCTAAATTGGCTAGATCTGAGATTGACCTTTGTAATAATCTGTGAGGGTAACAATGCCTCTGAAGTTTCTTCAAAACTTTAAAAAATAATTCTCCATTTATGAGCAAGGTATTGCCCAGCCTCACGGAACACCATGAAAGTGCACCCACCTCACTTCCTGTATTCAGCTTCAGCTTGCCACCACACCACAAAGTCCCTTGAGGAAGTTTCTACATTTTCTTCTCCAAGCCCTCTTGCATGCAAATCAGGACACCACCTCACACAAGCTTCAGCTTCAGCACAGGAAGATTTTTTATTATGCAAAATTCAGGTCTTAATATTGATTTTCCAGATCACCTCTTTCTATACCCACTGTTTTAGAAAACCTGCCCAATTGAAGCTTATCTAAACTGGTCTTGCTGTCTTCCCATGACATTATTTATTTTCAAATTTCTCTTCTGAGATTTCATGAGGGTGCACCTGTCAAGCATAAAGGATACTAATTACCTCTTCAACTTACAGGTTTCTGAAATACATAAATTACACACCAACTGGCAATATATAACACCAAACTTAGCCTGAGATACAACCTTTTTCACCTATGCCTTGCCTCAATTAAACCTGTACAGGTTTAAGCATATAGGCAAACATGTTCAGGAACATAAAGTTTATAAATATATTTGGCCTTTATTTCACTGCCTCAATTTCACTGCTCCACTGATGCCATGCAACTGCTTTGAAACCCATCATTAACATCTCAAAATACTGACTCACCACACCCTTTCTGCTTGCAATTGAATATAAAACATAAAGATTATGTGTTTTATCAGTCCACAGAAATTGCACAGCCAAGACTATACAAGATGCCTCATAATTTATGGTGACAATTAATTGAAATGGTATAGGGCAAACATAAATTTTGTTTTAAATATATAAAGTTAAAAGAATGTTAATAGACATTAATACATTTTTTAGTTTCTTAAAAACAGTGAGCAAAGAGTATCAGCTATACAAAACTGTCTATGTTGAGGTGCTTGGGGAATCAAGGAGACATAATCTTATATATCATAATAGTCATCTATTCTGTCCTGGTATTCCGACTCTGACATACCCCTAGATGTCTAAGAAAATAATTACTCTTCATAAAGAAAATATCATGGCCTCACTTAACAGAATACAATTCCCTGTACACTGAAAATCTTCCAGTTGAGTACATTAAGTTCTTGCAAAAACATCTATTGTAATGCAAATTATGAAATATCAAGACACTCTTGAATTTCTGTCTATAAAGCAGGCTCATTGAGAAACTTCTATATATTACAATAGGATAATTCCTACACTTAAGGTGCTTTATTTCTGAAAGCACAAATTAGAGGCTAAAACTAATAGACATTTCTCCTTCAAGACCGTAAATGAGATAAATTATGTGAGATATTGTTAACTTTATCTAAATAGTCAACTGATATGTCTGAAATTTAAACATGCTTTAAAGAATTTCAAACTAGTATTAGTTTGCTTACCTTAAATAATAGAGCTATCTGCAAATGTAAGGCCAAAAAACAGAAAATCTGATAGTTTCATATGAGAGTATTTTCAGTTATCTTTTGGCTTGGCTACAACTGTTTATCTCTAAATTTGAATAATGTTGAAAATAACACTAAAAGATTTGTAGGATATCTTCTTTAAATAGGTTGTATTTGACTTGTCTTAGTGATTGATAATTATTCCACTTATTATAAATTACAAAATGACATTGTTTTATGCCTGGCTGTTACCATGAAAGCTCTGTAATTATAAGGAATGACAAAATGTTATTAAATTGCCTCTATAGTTAATTCAGCTTTTTTTCAGTTCATGTGAGATGAAGTAACAAAAATTAAATAACAATTTAAACTTAATAACATAATAACATGGGCCTATGAGATATATACATTAAATTCTATAAACTGAAATACAAAGAATATTTTCCTAAATTCTTTTATAAAGCCCCCAAAATTTTATTATATAAATACACAAGAGAATCAATACTTTGGAAGTAAGGACCACAATTTCTGTTCACAATTTATTAAAGATAGAAATACTAATAAAATTAGAAAATACACACCAAAAAGATCCCATCACCTGAAAATCAAAACTATGTAACCAATTATTTATTTTTAAAAAACTGCAGAATATTTTAAACACAGCATACCAGAATCTATTGGACAGAAACCAACTTAAACATGTGAGTCATAAAGTAAGAAAAAATAACAGGTAATTCTACAGAATATAGAATAAAATATTATAAAATGGTAAAACATAAATTGATAAGTAAAGAAACAAATATTAAAGGGTTGACAAACCAAATAAAGTAGTGTTAAAAAAAACAGATAACCTTTTGATGATACTAACCAAGAAAAAACGGGGGATGAACAAGCATAGGTACACAAAATAAAAATAAAATGATAACATAAATAATAGCTACTTTAACAAATCTTAACAGGATCCTTAATGTTTTCTAGCAATCATATTCCACATCCTCATTCACTTTCTTTCACTCTCTTAGAAAACTGTTGCACATTTTCTATCCTCACACCTCCCACTACTATCATAGGAAAAACCGTATTCTCTTCCTGAAGCCATTGTCACTACCCTTCCTGTCAGCCTCCTCAAAGACAAAAACTCCAGGAAGTCTCCTCTCTTCATACACTGAAGATTTCTGAATCATTCCCATCAGCATCCACCAGCAAAAACCATCCTGCTATTCCATCTAGGAGAAAGAAAGAAAGATTTCTCTCGATTTTACTTTACCATCAGCTACAACCTATTCATGTATGTCCCTATTCATAGCAAAACTCCTCGAAACATCTCTTAAATACTTGACATCTCTTATTCTACTCAACTCAGTTTCTCTTAAATTCACCAAAACTGGCTTTTGCCCAATCTACTTCACAAAAAATTTGCATACAAAAAAGTTTCAATATGCTAGATGATGTACAGTGTTGGGAATACCCAAACTGCTTCTGAGAAGATTCTAATGTAAAATAGTCATCGCTTTACCTAGGATTACAAACAAGATAAAAATAGAAGCCATCAACTATAGAAAGATTAAAAAGAAAACAGTGAAGATTATAAGCACTCAAATAGTACTGTTTAACGATAGCAAGAAAGAGTCAATAATCTCTGCTTCATCATTACACCTCTGTGGCTCCTGCCATCCTTGTATTGCTACTCCGATTGCAACTACCACCACTTCCACAGGCCAACCTCACCGTCACCACCACTGCACAGTTCAGTTAAAATTCAACCTTTGCCTTCAGTAGTCTTGCTCTGGATGCAGCCTGGTGCTGGCCGCTCAAAAAATGTTTTCTCTTCTTTCACCCTTTTCTCCCTTCTTTTCTGATCAGAACTCAGCAGTTAAATGAAGGTTATCTCTGGTCTGTCTGGGAGGATTGAGGTTGGAACTGAAACTTCCCAGTGCATCTTTCCACTTCCCTACATGACGAAGTGAAATACTCGAATGTGTAGGTTAAGTTCTTTTGCTCATGAAAACCCTGAAGCACAGAGAGGTTCGAGGCTGACATAACTTGAAATCTAAACAACAAATTTCACAGGCAACGTTTTTTCCTTTGTACTTCAAGACAATATGCCTTGGAGTAAAAAGGTTAGAAAAGTGTGCAAAAGTAAATGTCAATTCATGTTAACACAGAGGGAATTCGGTATGAGAAGACAGTAAGAAGAGAGAAGTTCTTCCTCTTTATAGGTGCCACAAAAATGATGCAATTACATTCCTAATTTTGCTAAATTAAATAATATAGGTAATAATTTCTTCAAAGAAAACAAGATACACTAGCTTAATTAAAAATTATTTTTATTTCTTACATATATTGCAGAGAGAAAAACAAACAAATCCAGTTAACAGGAAAGCAAAAGCAACTTCAAAGAAAAATTAATGACATGAAAATTTGTTCATGACATGATAAATGGAAAAAGCAATATATAAAATTGCATGTAGTATGATTTTAATGTTGAGAAAGTACTTCTCCCTTAGTGTAGCAGATGATAAAGATCTACTTACACTGAACTTTAAGTAATTGTAGATACAGATACCAGAATGTATACTGCAAAGCAAAAAAAAAAAGCAATGCAACACAACAATTTCCAGGAACAGGTCAAAATTGAACAAGGTCAGTATGTGACTCAAAGCGAAAATCAGCAAAGTACATCTCATAACCTCTGTTGAAAACCAGCTCAGAGCATCAGAAAAAAAATTTCTTAGTTATGTCTGGTCTGGTGTTTCTTGACAAATCTTTTACTGAGGAGATCTTTAATATAGTAATCTCTTTGTGGTGTACCATACGGAGACTATATATCTAAATATACATTATATGTAAGTTTATGATTATTAAATACACATAATTCTAGTTCTAGTTCTAGCATATAAGTTTTAACATTGTTAAGAATGTTTTCTTTTACTTTAATCAAGTTTCTAGTTAAACAATTCCTCCATAAATACAAAACTATAACTATCATGTATTTAGTATGTTCTCAGCTATCTTTGCCTTTGACTCTAACATCTTGAGTGTTTTAAGGGTGGTTATATTTCAAAGGTGTAATGGTATAAAGTTTCAGTATGTAAGACGAATAAGTCCTAGAGACTGCTGTACAACAGTGCCTATAATTAATAATAGTGTATATTGTTCACTTAAAAAACTTTAAGAGGAATATATTTCATGTTCAATATTCTTACCAATAAGAAAAATAAAACAAAATAATATGATAAATCAGGAAAACTTGTATTTAAATCCTGTTTCTGACACTGGTACTGTGGGAATAGAAAATAAACTTTTCTGAGACTTTATCTTACTATATATAAAATAGAATTAAAGGGGTTTCTTTCAGGACCCCAGTGAAGATAAAATATTTGAAGGCATCAACGAACGTAGTACTTGGGACTACAAAACATGACCAACAGATGCTTTTCCTCATCCACTATGCCACTACTCTGCACGCTTTACCCTTATTATCTGCATGCTTCTACCACCGTCATTCTTTTACCACATATCATCATAAATACATGGGCTTCATCGTCAGTGGAGAGGCATGCATTTTTCATTTGTCTTTTCCATTTCTGTAGGCCCAGTCCAATGACCCCCCTGCCTCAAGACAATGTAAATGTCCATTCTATGTGTTCCCTTATTAGTAGTCACACGCCGATCCATTACATACCCATTATACAGAGAGGGGCAAAAGTAGGTTTGTAGTTGTGAGTATGCAAAACAGTTTATTCATGCATTATTATTTATTAAATATTGTATTATTTCCCATATGAACAACTGTAAACCTACTTATGCCCCACCCTATATTATCATCTGATTGGGGATCTTTATCTTCTGAAAATATGTAAAATTATTGACGGCAGGAATGCAGCTTGAAGATGATCAACTCATGTCCTAGATAAAACCATGGTCTCTCATCACTGCCAATTTTTATTTGAGGGGTGCATATAGTGCCCAAATTTGAGAACGCTCTGATGAAAATGGCAGGTGCTCTCCCTAGGACTGTGCAGCTCACAGCGGGGGTTTCTCTTTAACCTCAGGTGAACCTCTTCATACAGCTAACAATTGTTCATTGCAGAGAAAGCCAGGCTGGGCGCTGCGCCAGTAGTTTGGACAGATGTGGTGATAAAAGATAAAATCTCCATATTTGCAGGGATTATATCATATTTGGAGAAAAAATATGTGAAATAACTTTGAACAAGACAGCATTAATAAGGAAGTTTAACTTTTTAAGTTATGAGGCAGAGAGTGAGAGAATATGAGGTAGGGAGAGGCAGATTAGAGATCAGACTTAAGAGATACAGTAAGAGTTTAATGGTTTATATTCCAGATTAGTGTTTTCCAAATCTAATTATATAAATTATCCAAGATGATTGTCAAGTATATGAAATTGAAATCCCCAGAGGAAATGATGTCATTGTCAACAAGCACTGTAATTCCTATCTTTGGTCAAGTTTGTGAACTGTCTTAGGTGACTGGGAACCAGGAAAAAGTGTTCATTTAACACCTTAATTGAGAAATAATTTAAATACCATAAAATTCACATGCTTTAACTGTACAATGGCACGATTTTAACAGATTTACAGAGTTGTGTAATTATCACAATATAATTTTAGAATGTTTCCATCACCCCCCAAATATCCCTGGTACTCAACTGAAGTCACTTCATAACCTTCTCTCTATGCCTAGGTAACAACTGATATACTTTCCATTACTATACCTTTGCCTTTGCTAGACATTTCACATTCATAAGAAGTTGTACAATTTGTGAGTGGCTTCTTTCACTTAGGATAATGCTTTTGAGTTTAAGCTGTAGTATCAGTAGTTTGTTATTGGTATTGCTCAATCTGCATTTCATTGCATGAATACACAATATTTGGTTTATCCATTTGCCCGTTGAGGGGGTTTTATGCTGCTGCCATTTTTGGCTATCATGAATAATGTTGCTATGACCATCTGGAAGAGGATGTATGTGGACACATGTTTTCATTTCTCTTGAGTAAATTTCTGAGAACAGAATTTATGTTTCACTATTTTAGCAAACTGCCAAAATGTTTTGATGGTGTGTGCACCATATTCCATGTCAATTAACAATTTATGGGAGTTCTAGCATCTCTACAACATCATTAACACTTGTTATCAGATGTCTTTTTGTTTATAAATGTGAAGTGTAAACTCATTGTGCTTTTAATTTGAATTCCTAATGCCTAGAAGTGTTGAGTGTGTTCACATGTGTTTATTGACATCCATTTTTCATTGCTGGTAAGACGTTTATTCAAACTGTTGTTCATTTTTTAATGTTCCAATATTTTTATTTGTTTCCAGCTTTACTGAGATACAATTGACACATGATATTGTATAGGTCTAAGGTGTACAACAGGATGATTTGATACACTTAAACACTGTAAAATAATTATCACAGTAGGGTTAGTGAACACCTCCATTATCTCAATAATTATAAATTATAATTACAATTTAATAAAATAATTATAATAATTATAATTTGTTGTGATGAGAACATTGAATCTATTCTCTTGACTTTCAAGTGTACAATACTGCATTATTAACCATAGTCACAATGCTATACATTAAATACCCAGAAATTATTTATCTTATAGCTCAAAGTTCGTATCTTTTGACCAATGTCTCCCCATTCTTCCCTGCATCCCCCACCACCCTACACCCCTAGCCCTGGCAACAACCATTCTACAGACTGATAATTTTGGCTTTTTTAGATTCTACATATAAGTAATATCAGACAGTGTTTGTCTTTCTATGTCTGACTTACCAGCATAATGCTCTCAAGTTCCATCCATGTTGTTGCGAGTGTCAGGATTTCTTTCTTTATTGTGACTGAATATATTACACTGTGTGTATGTATGTGTGTGTGTATATACATATATATGTATATGTATATACACACACAAACACACACACATCTTCTTTATCTTTCATCCATTGGCAGACATAGATTATTCCCATATTTTGGCTACTGTGAGTAATTCTGCAGTGAACATGGAAGTGCAGATAGCTCTTCAAAGCCCTGATTTCATTTGTTTTAAATATACACCGAGAAGTGGAATTGCTGGGTCATATGGTAGTTTTATTTTTACTTCTTTTGAGGAACCTCCACACCCTTCCATAGTGGCTGTATCAATTTTGTTGGGGCTGCAACTTCACTGGAAACCTGGACTCCAGAAAGACTTCCTTGACTGTGGGCGCTGGTCTAAGACAATGCTCTCTATGAGCTCCTGGACCACAGCTAAGAGGGGCTAGAGCCAGCTCATGAGCCATGCAGACAGAGTTCACAGCTCGGTGCCAGGTCAATATGCCTATTACCTGTCACACAGTTGAGTGAAACTCCTCCTGGGCCCCTCTGCACATGGTGCTGGATCTCACAGCTTCCACAAAGGCACTTTGTCCATGAATGGATGCCAAATTGTTGGGGAGCAGAAAATAGGAGTGGGAGACTATTATTCAGCTGCGTTCCTGTTTACCAATGTTTCAACTGAGTTACTTTCTTATTTTTTCTTATTATTCAGTTGTGAGAGTTCTTTATATATTCTGAATATCAGTCTTTTATCAGATAAATGATATGGAAAGATTTTCTCCTAGGTATCCTTGTCTTTTCATTTTCTTAATGGCATCTTTTGAAGTATAGAAGTTTTTAGTTTTGATGTTCAATTCATCAATTATTCATAAATTATGTTTTTAGTGCCATGTATCTTTGCCTAATCCAAGGTCTCAAAGATCTTACCTTAGTTTTCCTTCTAATATGTATACAGTTTTGCTCTTGCATTTCAGTCTCTGGGCCATATTGAACAATTTTTGTCTGTGGTACCTGTATAGATCTAAAGTAATCTTTTTGTATATGTGAATATTCAATCATCCCAGCATCCTTTGTTGAAAAAGACTACCTTTTCCACAATGAACACTCTTGGTATATTTGTTGAAAATCAATTGACCATAGACCTAAGATTATTCTTGTACTCATTATTGTTTTCTGTTGTCTTATCCTTATGTCTATTCTTAAGCTATCTTAAGAATGTGCTATATTTCAGCTTCTCTGATCACTGCATTTTTAAATAAGTTGTGAAATAAGTACTTTAAGTCTTCTAACTTTGTTATTATTTTTCAATATTGTTTTGGCTATTAGGGGTTTTTTCCTTTTTCATATAAATTTTACAATCATTTTCTCCTAGGCTGAACAAGAGCCACCTGACATTTTAATAGGAATGGGGCTCAATCTATACATTGGTTTGTGTCTGTGTGCTTCCTTAATGATTTTGAGTCTTCTAAACCGTGAACATGGAATGTCTCTCCATCTGTTTAGAATCTTTCATTTTTCTTAGTAACATGTTGTCGTTTTCAGTGCATAACCCTTGCATGTATTTTGTTAGATTTAGTTCTAATTATTTTATTATTTTTGATGCTATTTCGGATGAAATTATTTTCATTTTCATTACTTATTGATACTATATAGAAACAATTGGTTTGTTTATATTATTCTTTTATTCTGTGACTTTGATGAATTAGTTATTGGTTTTAGCAGTTTTGTTGTTGTTTTTCTTCTTGTGAACATGGAAGCATTTTAAGAAAGGGAGTGGTATAGTCAAATTTTCATTTTAAATAGATAATTTTGCAGCTGTAAGGAAGGTGTCTGTGAAGGAGGAAGTGCTGGAGAAAGGAGGTTACTTTTTAGCACTGTTGAAATAGTTACTGACAACCAAAATCCTAGCAGGAATATATAACAAGACCAGGAGTAGACCAGAAAATGAATTAAGAAAGATAATTGCTTTTTTTTCCACAGAAATTGACCTGTTTATCACAGGAAAATTGCTTTAAGCTGTCTTTTGGATTAATTACATTTATCGTACTCATTAAAGCTTATAGACTTCTACTTCCAGTAATGGCAGACTGTGCACGATGGACCACCTCTGTTGATATGGAAAACTAGAAATGTTGAATATTTTTTATTCACTTATGACCTAATACAAAAAGAAGAACAGTGATGAATTATTGCGAGTTTGAAAATGGGACAAAGTTAGCTCTCAGCTATGAAGGCCTTTATCTCCCCCAGTTTTGGAGGGGCTGGCTCTGCATATTTGGCAGCTTCATTGGACTAGCAGCAATTTTCAACTGGTGTGCCACAGTAATTTTTAAAACATGCAATATCTGACTATTTAGTCAGGGGCACTGATCTCTTTCCCCTTATACTGTCAAATGAAAAAAGAACAACAGCAATATAGCAGTAGCCATTGGGTGTGAATGACTTAAAATTATACCTATTTTCTGTCAGATAGGAAGAATATATATTTTGGTGGATGCCACAGAATTTTAGTGATTAGTTTATATGTGCCATGAGATGAAAAAGGTTGAAGGTCACTAGACTAACAGGGACTGTGATTGTCCCTGACAAACTGATGTGGCGCAGGAAAAGCCCCTTCACTTGGAGTAAACTCCGAAGGGTCATATTCTAGAAGAAATAATCCCTGGATAATGGATCTTCCCAGAAATTATTGGAATACAAGTAATTGAGGATTTCTATTTTCCCAGTCACATGGCCAAAGCAAGTAAGTATTCCCTCTGGAAGAAGATAATAATATAACCCTAGAACTAAAATGACTTCCACTATCAATTTTACTAATAAAATGACACACATACAAAAATAACCATGTACATGAGATGACAATAAGAATAAACAATCACACAAATAAAACAATAGTAACAGACCATAGGAGTTCCGATATTACAGTTATCTAAAAGACTTAAAATAATAATGCTTACAGTGGTCCAGGTGATAAAAGGCAAGATGGTAAATTCTCCCAGGAAACTGGAAATTAAAAAAATAAAATAAAACAAATGGAAATTGTAGAACTGAAAATGACAGTAAACACAATAGGGAACTAAATAAGTGGGTTCAACAAGTACCCATCAGTAAATGAATGGATCAAAAAACCATGGTACATTTACACAATGGAATTCTATGCAGGAGAAAGAAAGAAGGAGCTCCTACCCTCTGCATGGATGGAACTGGGGAGCATTATGCTAAGTGAAATAAGCCAGACGATGAAAGACAAATACCACATGATCTCACCATGAACAGGAACCTAATCAACGAAATGAACAAGCAGGCAAAATATAGTCAAAGACATTGAAATTGAGAACAGGCTGACAGTGATCAGAAGGGAGAGCAGAGAGGATAATGGGGGAAAAGGGTGAAGGGTTTAATAGGAACAATTAATTATAAAGGACATAGGGACAACAACAAGGGGGGTGGAAGTGGGGGAGGAAGGCAGGGAGGGCTGGGTGGTGGGGAGGGGTGGGGTGAAAAGGCAGAAAACTGTATTGAACAACAATAAGAAATTTAAAAAGATAATAAAAAAATAAGTGAGTTCAACAGCAAATTAGGTGCAACAAAGAAAATTAGTGCACCAAAAGGTAGGCCTAAAAGAAAAAAATGCCTAATGAATCATAAAGAGACAAAGAGAAAGTACAGAACAGGATGTAAGAGGCATAGAAGATAAAGTAAGAAGAACAAGCATATGGCAAGTAGATTCCAGAATTAAAAGGGAAAAATGTGACAGGAGCACTTCTTTTAAAATTAGTAAAAATTTCCCCAAATTAATAAAACAGGAAAAATTAAAAGATTCATTTTAAGTATATCATAGAAAAATTCTAAAAACTTCTTTACAGCACCCAAAAAGGAAAACAAGCAAACAAAAAAGACAAATTGACCCTCAAAGAGGCTACAATTAATTGACAGCTGCTTTCTCAACAGCAAAATTGAAGGTTAGAATATAATGCGTTAAGAGTGACAAGAGAAAATAATCAGTAACCTAAGTTCTACATCCAGTGAAAACAGCCTTAAGAAATAAAGGTGAGGCAAAGACATATTCAAAAGCCTTTCAGCTGAGAAACTATCCATTTATACACTTACACTAAGGGAGATATGAAGGCTGTTTTTCAGGAAGAATAAAAGTGATTTCAGATGGAAGATTCAAGATCCAAAAAGAATAATTAGTAACTCAAATAGTAAATGTGTGAATAATTCTAAAGGGATATTGCCTGTATAAAACTACAAAATAATATATTTCACACTACACACATGGGAATAAAAGGCAGGAAAAGTATATATTAACATTATACTTTGTTATGCTGAGGATGCACACACACATATATAAATGAGCAATATATATGTTAAATGATAAAAAGATAGCAAAAGAGTATAACACTGCCAGAGTAATAGAGGGGAAATTGATTTTTTTTAAAAGAATACTCAATCACTTCAAAAGGAGGCACTGAATGTTAATAAAAAAGAACACAAAGCAAGGTAATAGAAAGCCCTTAGTTAGGCAATAGATTAAGCACAAATATACAGGTAATTATAGAAAATTTAAAGAGACCAATAATTAAATAAGAAAGATTGACAGACTGCATAAAAATAAAATCCAGAAACTACTTGTGGGTCATCAGTGCAAAGACAGAGAGACATTGAAAGTAAAAGGATAGAGGGAAGGCGTACAGTGCAAACACTCACAAAAAATAAAGTCACTATAATGGTATTAAAGCAGACAATGCAGAATTCAGGAGAAAATGCCTGTCTCAAAACAGAAGTGGACAGACGCTTCATGATGACAGGAGGTTACAGTGGCCATGGAGATGTAACAATCATGTGGTCAAATGCGACTAATAACAGCCTCGAACATACACAAAAATTAATAGAATTGCAAGGAAAATGCATCTATAATCATAGCGGGGGAACATTAAAGCCTGTGATTACACCAACACTGAACTTCAGACTTGGAACTGTAAATTACAGTTATATTTGTATAAGAAAAATTAAATTTACCTAACAATATTACTAAACAAATGTGATTTCAAAGGTCAAATCTCTTCCACAAAAAGATCCTACCTAATAGATAAGTTTCTTCTAACTCTGGCAATGTCAACTCCCATGGATTCTTTTGTACAGGTTGAATATATTTCACAGGACCATATTCTAAATGACAGAGTATATCAGGCAGTGGGCTATCAGAATTTTTAAATGACACTTTTATGAATATTTTTCAATAATATTTCTCATATACAAAACTAACAAAGATACAATAATCTTGCTACTAAACTTGCTCCATTAAAAATCTATTGTAAGTCACCAATACATGTACCTTCTAAACTCTCACAAATACAGATATATTACATATCAAAATTGAAGCAGATTACCCTGAAAGTGGGCATGAAAGACAGAGAACCATAGGTCAGAATAATCAGGAAAATCAGTTTATTACAGAATAATGCAGTGTCAAATTCTAATCACATCCATTCTTGAACAATTCTAATTAATATCAAAACTAACATGGATTTTTAGGAATACTTCAAAGCAAAAGTCTTCTTTCGCCAAATACTTCAGAAATAAATATCAATCCTTACACCTGCCTTGTAAGGCAACCTGGAACCCCCCGACCACCTCCTGGTAGGAAGGGGAGCAGGAATCAAGAGAAATGAGATTTACCTTGTTCCCATGGCACACATTCCACATTCTAACATCAAGAATCTCACTTCTTGAAAGGCAAAAAAATAAAATAAAACAAAAAAGGATTAGGAATTTTTATTTGGGGGAAAATTTAAAATGCAAGGAAGAAATTAACTATCATTCAGAATCTCAAGCAATAAATTCTGTCATGTTGAGCACAATTACTAGATCTTTATGTAAAAAAAAATCACTAGACTTACAAATAAAACTTGGATTGCAATGCGAAATGTAATTTAAAATTCAGGACCTATGTAACTTGGCCTACAAATCTTATTACAAATCTTGTAATAAGATTAAATTACAAAATCTTTATGAAATAGAGATATGAAATCATCAGACAAGAAATATTAAGGGCTTACTAATGGCCTTTAGTAATACAGAGCTACTGTTTTGTAAGCTAAATTGCAGAGATCAATGCAAAGCTATATGGTGTAATTAACTAGGTGTGATGATCATGTTGTAAAGGAATTCCACAATTATAGTTCTAAACTCTTGTTTTGCACACTAAAACATTGTGGTGGTTGCTACTGAGCTTTGACCCATAAGGCCCTGAAATGAAATAGCCAGGAAAAGTAAACAGTGTGTATTTCAACTTCTTGGTTACTGAATCTAGAATTTTTCTTCAAACATTAACAAAAACAAATAAATCAAATGTATGCTAATGTTCAGTATACCAGATTAAACTTTGAAATTAAGTGGAAAACAGGTTAGACATTCATCTAATGGCTGTTTTTCTGTTGAAATTATTCCTTCTGAGAGAATTAGAGCAAGTAAAAAAAAAACAACAATTATGACAAAGTGATTCAAAAACAAAAACAACTAAAATATTCTTTTACTTTTGTCCTTCTATAAAATGAAAGTTACACAGATATCAAACAGTGGTGGTAGTAGTATTATTACATCACAAAACAATCCCTATCACTTTTTTTGTAAAAATTGTCTTAATTTAGGCAATAAACTCCTTAGTAAAAGAGCATAAAAATGGAAAAATGACTGAAATTTAAATTCAGAAATATTCGGATTAATACCTCTTATGCATATCTTCAAAGCAAACGATTTTCATCCTGATCTTCTGTGCTTTGGTTTGTAAAATATTCAAAACACCACCATCTCTTGATATAAAACCCCTTCATTCCAGAAGAGGCTTCAAGATGCAGTATCAACGCCAACCTTATATATACCATGACTTTGTATATGCAAAGACTCTATAAATTGCATTCGTTTCTTGTTTTATCAAGATATTACATATATTATATATTACCAAGATATTAAACATATTGATAAAATATTAAATATCAAGATATTATGTATATAATATATAGTCTCTCGATAAATATCTGGAATATTGTGATATATACATATATATATATAGAGAGAGAGAGAGATGCTGTCTAATTAATCAGACTATATGGACTGCCAAGTAATCACCAAGTAGATATCATGGAAATGTGTTCAATATGCAACAGAATGATTTTTATTTCTTTATTACTTAATATTTTTGAACAACTACCAAATGCCAGATACTTTTGTAGGCAGAAATTACAGCTGTGAGTCACTGGAAAAGAATCCCCTGGCTTCATGATACAGAATCTAGCAGAGGGAGAAGGAGTTAACAAACAGGACAAGGAAATATAATATACACCGTGTTGGATGGTTATGTGCCGTGGAGTGAAACCTGAGGACAGGGATTGGTTATATTAAGTAGGGGCTATTGCAATTTTAAATAGGGTTATCTCTCAGGGCCTCGATAAGAAGCTGATACTTGACTAAAGCCTTGAATGAGTTGAGAAACCAAGTCACACGGTGGAAGGGCAACTTTCCCAGGCACATGGAAGAGCCACTGCAAAATCCCTAAGGCAGTTGAACGCCTGACATGTTGAACAGCAAGAACACCAGAAGGGTGGGAATAGAGTGAGTGAGCTAGAAAATAGCAGGAGGTGTTATGAGACAGATGAAAATGAGGGGACAAATGTTAGACCCTGGGCAGGACAAAGACCTGGGCTTGCACTCTGAGATGGGCAGGAATTTCAGAGATCTGAGTAGATGTAAAACAAACATGATGCACCTTTCATCAGAATCAGGGTGTCACTCGCTATTGTTTTGGCAACAGCTAATAAGATATGAGGACCCAAACAAGACTATTTAGGAAAATGCGGTGTAATCCCCAGATATGAGATGGTGACTCTGACTAGAGTGGAGTTGAAGAGGTGATTAAAGTGGTTCAATTCTACAGCACTCTGAAGATAAAACTGAGAGATTTAACTGCTAGATTAAATACAGAATTAGAAAATACTTAGACACTAAGGTTTTGGCCTAAGATGATGAAATAATGATATTGCTATTACTAATTGACATGCAGAAGACTAAATAAAGATCACAAACTCAGTTTTGGACACGTTAAATTTCTGTATTTCACGATATGAGTCTGAAGATCATGCAAATGTCTGGATTAAAAATGTACATTCGGCACCATCAACATTCAGATGATATTTAAAGCCAGAAGATGGAAGAGGTCATCCATGGTGTCAGTAGAGGCTTAAGAAAAAGTATGGGAACTAAGTCCTGGAATAATCTAATATCAGTGAGACAGGAGGATGAGGGGCAGCTAACAATAAAGACTGAGGAGTAAGCAATGAAGTAGGATGAACCAGACAAGTGAGATGCCTCTAACAGGGGTGTCCAACCTTTTGGAGTCTCTGGGCCACACTGGAAGAAGAGTTGTCTTGAGCCACACATTAAATACATTGCAACACATAATCACAAAAAAATATCATAATGTTTTAAGTAGATTTATGACTTTGTGTGTGGCTGCATTCATAGCCATCCTAAGTCGCATGAGGTCCACAGGCTGCAGGTTGGACACCGTTGCCTGGAGCCAAATGAAAATGCTTCAAGAAAAGAGAAATCTACTGTGTATATTAATGAACAGGAATGAAGATAGAATAGATCATTGCATGTAGCAATATGAGGGTTATAGATAATGTTTACAGAAGCAGGTTAAATAAAGTGGATTGAGTGAATATCCAACTGAAGTGGATTCAACAGAAATTAGAAAATACAAGTGTATGCAATTAAAACAATGTCTTCTGCTATACTGGGAAAGATAAATGGGTGGTAGCTTGGTAAGGCAGAGTCATTAATAAAATTTTTAAAGGGGAGAAACATAAGAATATTTAATGCTGTTGGTTATAATCCATTGGAGATAGAAACACCAATGATGCAGAAAAAGAAAGGAGGAAAGTTTTGTCCCAGAAGAGCAAGACAGGATCAGATCTAGAACACAACAGAGCAGCAGGTCTTTTCCAGGGACACACACAGTGCATCACAGTGGAGTATTAAAGGCAATGAAATGACTAGAAATAACAGTTTCAAAAACTTAGAAATACATGTGGTATTCAGTGCTTTACAGGCATTGTCTTCTTGTTGCCATGGTGTATTTCTAGGAGCCATAATTGGCCAAGGTCTTAAGATAAAATAAAGAATAGATATCAGCAACACTATACTGAACCTGATACAGAACCTGACACAGAGTAGGCCCTAAAATACTTGTTAAATAAGTAGCAATTGTTTATTAA
The DNA here is from genome assembly GCA_004027735.1 of Carollia perspicillata. Classification (NCBI taxonomy): domain Eukaryota; kingdom Metazoa; phylum Chordata; class Mammalia; order Chiroptera; family Phyllostomidae; genus Carollia; species Carollia perspicillata. Next base: position 27,182 of record PVKM010000410.1, read on the forward strand.
ATGGCTCTAATTAAATTAATAAAGCTAATGTGTATGCCCCTTATAATCCTTTGAAATTAACAAAGTATACAACATATTAGAGAATTTGAATTCCCTCACTTATATGTAAGTGAACACTATCAAACCCATTACCAAAGGGTTTGGCAAAGTTGAGAGTAAAATCTAGATATTATACTTCCTCATTAAATACTTTTCCATGGGACCCACACGCTCCTGTTTATTGAAAGGACATTATGGGCTAAGGACAAAGTATGCTAAGTCCATAAAAAGGCAAATTCCTAATATCATAACTGAGGATTTGGGATCCTTGAATATTTGTGCCCAGTATAATTATAATAACCCTAATAATCACTTCACATTTCATTAATAATAATTTTGTTTGCCTTATTAGAACTTAGGAGTAGTTATGAGAAATGCTTTCAATGGTCCATATCTCTTTAAGAAAGTTTCCAGAGAAGTTTCATAATTCTTTAAATCTAGATGAATATAATGAAATGAAGGAGATGGCTCAGAGTAAAACAAACATAAGCCATGAATGGAATCCTGATGAGTACCACTTACCCACAGTGTGGTGCTGAACAAGTTACTTAACCTCTCTTTGCCTTGGCATTATCATCTGTAAAATGGGAATAATAATCATAACCACCTCATTGGAAAGTTTTGAGGATTCACCGAAATGCTACATCTAGCAATTTAATGAATGATCTAGATTCAGAAATCGGCATTATTATCTAATTCCCTCAGATGAAGAAATGAACTTCAAATAAAATTTCAGACAGTTCTCTTAGCTTTTCTGCTCATGCTTAGAGAACAAACTATCTGTCCTTTTTTTTTTGGAAGTTAAAAGTCTATTTCATAATTCTAGTTCAGAACAGGACTGTATAATATACAAAGCTCTGATCTCCTAAAGCTTCCACTCTTAGTTCAGGCTTGTTTCAAGCTTTGAAGCCTGCACTGACGGCTAGGGGCATGGTGGTCTGTCTTTACTCTGACATTCTTCACTCACATCAACTGTTTCTGACTCTGTCAGAGTCAGGGCCTGATAGAGAGAAACTGGAAAAATTGCCATGGTATCTGACTTACCCAGATGACATCCATGGTCAATCAGGGCCTTCTGAAGGCCCTGTGACCCTCCTTCTGGAGTATGTTTGTGGCTGTGCCAAGTAAAACTGCTTCTTGCCCAGTTTTACATGGCCTGCTGGGAGTCTCTTCTCCGATACCAAACTCCCAATTCATCATGCACTGACTACCATTTAGGAGTCAGGACTTCTGACACCTAAACCCTAACAAGGTACTCACTCTGTCGGTTTACACAAACTTAACCCTAAGCAAGGATCCCTTTTGAGGGTCCCATTTGCTTTTCAAAAAAATCGCCACCTTTTGTCTTGGCACTGGAGGGTTATAGCTTGCCTGAGGTATGCTATACCATAGCTCAGGGCATCTCAAGTCACAGCTGACTTCAGACTCTACATCCCTCAGCTTCTGGAGGAAACAAATACATCGAGCTCTCCAAATGTTTTTCCTGAAGCCCTTCTCACTTAGCTAGGTTGAATGGGAACCACTCAGCCCTCACACGGGGAGTGGTAGATTATATACAGCACACCAACAGCTCTCCAAGACAGCTCTGTCTCTCTTTGAGCTTTACCATCTCAGACTTTGTAGAATCTTAAAAATGGAGTTTGAGCTAATTCTGGACTTATTAGTTGGACTATCTTAGCACCTACTGCAAGTAAGGTTTTGTACCTCACTTATTTAGCCTCCCCTCAAACAGAAAGACTCCTTTTTAACATGTGGATACTTAAATAAAACATTGCCTGGGATAGTGGGAGCGTTTAGAAATATTACCTATGGCTATTATTTATCTAACTTTATTATTCAACATTTAAAGAGTAGTCAGATGAGGAGTTGCCCATATTAAAAAAAAATAGAGGAAAAAGTCAAAATGATTTAAAAACCAAGACAGTTTGGTGTCATAAAAGTCAAGAAAGTAGGTTATTCTGTTTTGTTGAGAAGGGAATAATCACTGTGCTGGATTTTGCAGTGAATTTTAGTAAAACAAAACAACTGCACTCATCAATTGATTACCGGTGACTTGATTTGGAGCAGTGAGTTAGAGGGAAAGCCAGACCGCATTTGTTTAAAGAGTGAATAAAAGGGGAAGAAATCGAGACAGTGAGGACAGACAAGTTGGGAAATAAGTTTATAGGAAAAGAAAGGTTAGATTGGTAGCTATGCGGAGAGAGTGTTTTGTTTTTGTTATTATTGGTTTGTATTTGTCATTATTTTACTTTTAAGAAATAGATTTTAATGTTGCCCACCAAAAATCAGTTTTTTTGGGGGGGCAGGGGGGGAGAAGGAGAGAGAGAGAAATCGAAGATACTAGAGAAAGAGAAAAGATTATTGGAGGAGATGAAAACGAGGAAACAGGGATTTTGAATGAAGTATTAGTTCTAAGCAGGAAAGGCAATGCTTAAGATTGAAGGCAATGCACAAGTCTGGAGAATATAAGCAAATGAAGACAATATGGGTGTAAATAAGTGTACACTGGTACATAAGCAAAAAATGTATATTGAAGGACAACATACCTAGTAGCCTATGAAAGGGATGGTTATGAAGAATTAAGGACATGGGAATTTCAAGATAAAATAATTAATAGCATTGTTTGGCACAAGGATTCAAGGGATATGAGGAATGAAAGAATATCAATAGATTTGCAAAATATGCACTCATTGGTAGCATATAGAAATGTATTTTTAGAAGAATGATGATAAAAGAAATCTGATTGAAAGGGTTAAGAAAAAGAGATATAAAGAGAAATAAAGAGAGATAAATTGTGAAAAATAAAAGCTGCAAGTGAATACAATTTCATTTGGCCAGGATTTAAACAACTAACCTATAGAAAGAAAAGCACATTAAGAAAATAAAATGACTACAATAAAAGGTAGCAAAAGATACAGCATCTTTCTCTGACAGGAGTGAGTGAGCAAATGCTTAGTGTGATGGCTTAGGTTTCCTTGAAAAGTAAAAAGCTCAATCTAGATGTTATTTTCTCATCACAATACGGAGGGTTGTTGTTTGCCTAATCAAGGGACATGTGAGAATGGCCTTTGTAGAAGTGGGAAATTTGGAAGAAGTAATTAGAAGAGTGTAGTTAAGAAATGTTTAATATAAATAAATAAAAAAACAAAAAAACTTGCAAGCTTGAGAAAAATTTTGGAAAGTAAGAATTTTCATGCTTTTGATGTGTGCTAGTGTTCATTATTACCCAGTAAAATTGTGCAGTTAAGGTTGGCTAAGAATAATGATAATATCTATGGTAATAACAGTATCAGTAGCTGAATTTAACATTTATTGAGCATGTACTATCTATGAGTCACTGAATTGATCATTTGACATGTTCCAGCTCATTTACTGTTCATAATGATCCTAAATGGCAGGGTCTATTATTGTTTGAATTAACTACTTTAACCAAGGTTATTGAGTTAGTAAGTAGCAAGCCAAAAAGATACCTAGGTAGTGTGCCTCCAGAGTAAAAGTGACTTCCATCATTCTCTACAAGTTTCACTTAAATATTTTGCATTTTTAAATATCAAAATATAATCATATTCCTCTTCTCCACCAGTAGCCTCTTTTAATTTAATTCCTCTTCTAAGTGTCCACTAGCACATCCCAGTTTATGAAAATACCTCCGGACATTTTATAATGTTCAGGGTTTCTGAAGTCCATGTACACATCTCTTTTCAACCACTACTTCAGGAAGATATCATCCCTTCTTCCAATTAAGGGAACAGAGTTTCAGAGAAGTCAAGTTAGTTACCAATGGTTCCTCCACTAGTAAGTGGAAGAACTCCATTTCATATTCAGACCTTCTGACTCAAATCCAAAGCCTTAGCCATTAAGTTAATTACCAGTTCTTATTTCTTCTTTCTCCTCAATACTCTTTCTGTTTGTTGTCTCTATTAGATTCAAGGTTCACAGTCCTATTTTAAATTCCTACATTTCACCAAAACTACATTACATTATCATGATAAACTTTCTCTGATATAATGATGACCCAAGTGACTCTTAGCTTAGTTACACAGCATTATTTTAACAATAGATCAATTGCACTTATGGTCCCATGCTTCATCCCTCCTCGTAATTTTGCCACGTGATTTCGTACTGCTTTCCACTTTGTCCCTGGTCTTGGCTAAGTAATAGTACAAAAAGAAAAAATAACAAGAAGAAGCTTAAAGAGCACATGATTGTTTCTGCTTTACTCCTACACCTCTGCCATGACCATGAATAACCCGGCCTATTGCAGGATTAGACACATGCATAGCACTGAGTGACCCCAGTTGGTCTAGCCAAGGCCATCCATGCCAGAAAATGGCCAGTACAACTAACTGAGTCAACCTTCAGCTAGCCAGTGGCACAAGTGAGCACAGCCAAACCAACCAATCCATGACACAACACAGAGCTTTTGTGTTGTTTGTCACACAGCATTATTTTAGCAACAAACAGCTAATGCGCGAGCACTATGCAATCTATCCTAAATCAAATATCACAGTAATACCTCTTCATTATTACTGTGTCATGTCACCAGTTCAAAGTTCTACTGATTATCCTGCATTCAAACTCCTGTCCTTAGCAGTCACCACTCATGAGTAGGCCACACTCCTGCACTGCCACTGTATAAAACTTCATTCCTACCCTAAAGCCCTTCAGTAAACAAAACTGTTAGTTATTCTCCTTATTTAATACCTATTTAGTCTTCTTCAAGAAAAAAAAGGAGGACGCTGCTGTCTCATCAGTCTTCTTTGTGAAAATCAGGGAGCCCCAAGCACGGCCTGGAAAGCAGAGTACAGGCTGGATTTCTAGCCCCCAAATGTCCTTGAACAGGGTCCTGTGCAAAACTCTACTGCCCCACAGGAAATACCCTTCAATTAGTTCCAACCTTTCCTTAAAAATGACTCTCTAAAACCTCCTTCTACATGAAAATTCCTGTAGTTAACCACAACTAGTGTTATAAATCAAATATTTTCAGTGCATTTATAATTTTTCAATACTATATTAATTTAGATCCATTTATATAATTTTTGCTAAACAGCTTTATTCCTTAAGTTCTCCAGGAGCCAAATTGTATTCCTTTTTCCCTATTTCCTTTACAAACATATGTAACCATTTAATCACAGACAGGAAGCCCTCAATATATGTAAAATAAGGTAATAAAAAGAAATTTTAAACTTTTATACATGATTTTTTTTTAAAGATTTTATTTTCTTTATCTTTTAGAGGGGAAGGGAAGGAGAGAGGGAGAGAAATATCAATGTATGGTTGCCTCTCATGTGTTCCCTGCTGGAAACTGGCCCGCAACCCAGGCATGTGCCCTGATTGGGAATTGAACCGCAATCCTTTGGTTTGCAGGCCCACGCTCAATCCACTGAGCTACACCAGCCAGGGCTATACATGATTTTTTGCAATAAAAATCTCACTGCCTTCAATTTTTCTTTAAATAATCTTAATAAACCATATTAGTAATTAACAAGTATTTGCCTTGATTTCAAAAATGTAGGGCTGTTTATTTTATCAATATACCCAGTAAATTGTTCTAATACTCCGTGATATGTATATATCTGAGCATTAGAACCGTATGTGTATCTATTTATATATACATAAATTAGTTAAAACAAATACAATCATTGTCATATTTAAGGCTTCATAAATTAATTAGTTTTTACTTATATTATTACTTACATTATTTTCTTCAATTAGCATAAACTACCCTTTAAGGTCTCATTAGTATTAGCAACCTGCTATAGCATGGAATCTGAAGACTGCACTTAAGTCGATGATGTACGGTAGAATCACAATACAAACCAGATCTTCCTATTTCAAGTTCATTGCTCCTTTTACATCAAAGCACATATACATTCAGTTCTGGTTTTGTTTTAAAAGCCCTTACTACTGGTACTCTTCTGGCTGAGACAGTTGTAGATGATTAACATGCTCCTGTCCTCAAGGCACTTACAATCTAGGTTGCTAAACAGGCACATAATCAAGTAACAACAATAATATGGTAAATGATAAAGGTAAAGAACACGGAGGAAATGTGCTCAGTGCAGAGAAGTCTTCTGGGAAGATACAGAATCTTGTCTGGGATGAAAAGTGACTCAGACAAAGATACTGAGGAGGAACATTATGGGCAGAGAAATAAATATGCATTAAAAAAAAGACTGGAATAGATGAAGTTCGTGGGGACACTGCAAACAGTGAACTGTCATTCAAGCATACAACATTACACATTTACAAAAGTGAAAATGTTAGGTGATAGAATAATGAAGCACTTCAACACCAGGTGTAGCAGAAAATAAGAAATAATAGAGATATTTGAGGGTTATTTAATAGATTATGAACAGTATGGCCCAAAGAGGACTGAATTCAGAGACGAGGGAGAAAGCATTATCTACGAGGACTCTTGGGTGTCTGGGTGAGGAATTCCAGTAGATCTGGTTGAGGAATGGGAGACAGATGACTGAGTTAGGGGCACATTGAATCTCAGGTTCTGTGGAATATTTAACTGGTTCTATGTAAGGTACAAAACTGAGAGTCTAGCCTGGAGATATGGAATGATTTAAACTTATCAGCACTGTTTAACACATTTACACCTAATCACATAATAAAGAACTAAACACTATGGCTACAACACCTTTTACATAGTTAGGGTTGTTAAAATCACTGCTACATTTGTTTATAAAGCAATGATAGGAGAGAAAGTGACTAAAGCAAAGTACCAAATCATCAATACCTGATACTATTATATGGACAATTTTTACGATGATATGTCATAGAGTTTGACTCTTTGAATTCTTTCCCACGTTTGCTAAAATAATTTTCATTATTTGTTATTTTAGTAGTTTTCAATGTTACATGCTATTTCTCTGCCTTAAAACTCACGTTTACAGTAATCATTTTATCCTCCAAGCTAAATGGCAAATGCAGTGCCAACAAACACAGCAGGTACGTTGTTAACAAAATATTTAAAAAGATTCAAAGTTACCAATTAAAGAAGAATACTCCTCTGTTACATACAGAAAACCTATCACCCATAAGGTACAAATTAGGTTATTAAAAATCTGCTTTGAAGAAATGGCAAGACCATTATTATTTTAAGAACCCATGGATTATTAGGAGTATTCAATGTTTATAATGGTGAAATACAAAACAATGTTGAAAAAGTGTATCCACGTATTTGTACAAGAGATTGAAACCATATGCATCTAAACGACAAGTTCATAGTCCCTAGTACATAATTTCCGAACCTACACACTCTATAAACAGGTAATTTGTTTATAAGTGTGTTGCAACCTTGAGTGATGGCAAAACCAGACCTGTACTAGCATGAGACATTCATAGTTTTAATTTTTTTCCATGCAATGAAAGTGTTCATAGACATGAAAATGTATAATTATGGTGTGCTACCCAGCATCTTTTGGAGGAGTGTTCTACAACACATATTACATAACCACAAAAAAAACTCAGAAAAATTCTGAACTGTAGAACACAGCTGGCCCCAAGGGGTTTGGATAAGAGATTGACTAAAATTCAAAACTTGACATTTTAGGTCATGATCTAAACTTGATATTCAATACAACAAAATTTCTAGAAGGAAAATTTTTCATTCCTGTATCCTTAAGAGAGATTTATCTCTACACTATCATTATATAGGAAAACATTTCCAGTTTTTTTCTTTTTGCCTCAAAATATTTTGTTATAGTAATTTGTATTTACAGTATCCTTATGAAATAATCATTCATTTTTGTACAGACAGAGAAAAAATTAAAAACCCAGTTATTCTAGAATCACTTTGACAGAGTTAGGATCTAAATCGATATCATCAGGCTTGGATGAGATATAAAAAGATAAATGTAGGAAGGGTACTTGCATATTCTTATACTTAGGACCAAAGAGTCAACTTCCAAGAAGGGAAAATAGGAACGCATGTAGCATTTATGCAACTCAGTTATAAACTTCATTTGACTACTTCCCCAGGACACACTGAAACTTGTCCCCAAATATAATACGGTCCTGGGTTTTTCAATGGGACATTCTATCCAGGAAGAGAAATGACTGTCCGATTCTACACTTGTCACAGAAGACAGTGAGTAGCATGACTGGTTAAGGGACGCACTTTAACAACAGCACTGACCAACTCAGTCTTAGTGAAGAGTAAGCACGATGGTGATCAGTTTAGAAATTACCTTATGAGGAACAACTGCAAAGACTGAAATATCTAGCTTGAAAAATAAAATTTTTGGTTAAGATATTTGAAATAAATCAACTCATTCTTTGTAATTAAACAAACCAGTGTACCAACAGGTGAGAGTTACCAGAAACACTGTCTCTTAAAACAAGGCAAACTGAAAATGAAAATGAAAAGGACCAGGACAGGAATTACCCACAGAGGGTTATGGGATTACCGAAAAGGGATTGGACAAAAGGTTCTAGGTGGTCCTTTCCACTCTGAAAGGGATCAAAATCTCAGCACTACAGTCCAAGTAGAGCTGGGTTTAGAATCTTATCATCTTCTATTATATAATTTTAATATTTATGAAGACATAATGTTTACAAGATATAACATAACAGAGAGAAATCAGCTCTTCAACATGTGCTATTGTACTTAAAGCAGTGGGCCAATCAAACTTGCATTTACAAGAAAAATATAGTGTATTGGAGATGATTATTAAAACTCTCATTCATACTCTATGCTTTTTCTTGTACCTAAAATAAACACAATTATGCCATTCTTAAATAAGAAAATTGACTTAGTATTTACCGGAAATTCTTAAAATATTATATTCTTTTTCACAAAATAATACTCTTGACAAAAATATACTAAAAATAACTCACCTAACAATTTTAAGTTGGTAAAAATAGGGCTGAACTTTTGCCTCTTTTCTAATTTCCTGAGTAATTTATTTAAAAAGAAAACTCCTTGAAACATTTTTGAGTGGAGAGGGTGGGTAATAAATGCAAGAATTTTTAAGCAGGTATTGGGCATTTTTAAAGAAGGACATGTGAAAAATAGACAGTAGACTTCCAATCTATTGTCACTTCTAAAGACAGAACACACAACTGAAAATGAAAAGTACATACTTTTACATGCCATGATTATGTTTAAAATGCAAGGAAAGAAGAGAAAATCAACTATTCCCACATTCTGGTGACAGGTGGCTGAGCAACAGGTGATTTTCTAACCTCACCAAAACATACAAAAAATTTTTAAGAAAACCGGATAGGAACTCAGTGCTTCACACTTCCAATCACCAACGTACCACATTTTCCTTTGCAGCAATTTTTATGTGAATTAATTATGTATTCTTAAATTTTTCTCACCAAAACACGCATATCACATATTTTAAGGAAAAAAGTAATTGTAAGAATGGGAATAAAGCAAAGCTTACTCAAGTCTAATCACATTTTCAATTACAATAGGAAGGGCAAATGCTACCAGGAGGCGTACCTGTGGCAGGGCTGAATTGAGCTGTCTCTGGAGCGAGTCTCTGTCATAGATGACATCCTGCAGTCTTTGCTGGGCAAGCGAAAGGCTTTCTTGGGTCTCTCGAAGGGTGTCTAGAAGACGGTCCCTTTCATCTAGCATATTCACCATCAGCTGCTCAAAATGGGAGTCTGAGTCCGAGCCACTGCTTTGGGACCCCCTTTGGCTCATTGGGGTGTCCTCATTAATCGTGGGCATCACTTCACACATCATTGCTTAAATAAAGTAAAAGGGAGGGAAGTCTTAGTAAAGAAATGGTTGCCAATAATGCCGCCTGGCTCTCAACTCACCAAAAGCTTAGCAGCTCATTAGCCTAATGTCCCTTTATCCCTTACCCACTGCCCCAACTCCAAGCAAACTAAATATTTTGACGGCAATGAAAAACAACTCATCGACTTCCAACAACCAACATGCTTCCTTTTAATAAAACGGCTTGGTTTCACCTACTACTTTTTTAAAAGTTTTTTTTCATGATTTATGCCACCTAGTTAAATTTATAGTCATATGTTTCTACACGTATTAATTGATCATCTTTCTTTCCCTGCAAGTTTACAAATCCCTTATTGCTAATACCTCCATGCTACCTTTGTTATATTGTTCACGACAATCACAGTGTCTGGCACTTAATGGGTGGGCAGCAAATTATTGTTAAATGACTTAAATAATTCAATGAATTAATGTTCATTTCTATGTTTAGGAAAATCCACAAATAAGTGAGTATTCTGTTCATATAATAATCCGTTTTTCCTTTTTGATTTTATCAACAGATTTTTCTCACACCAGTCTAAAGCTTCTTGATTTTACAATTCCCAATGTTTTAATTCTGTATGCTCTCTTCCTAAATTCCTGCAGTAGCCTAGCGACTGAATTAGATATAAGCTTTATGAAATAGACTGAGATACATAAATTTGTTTAGGTTAATATACTACTAATTGCACTTAATATTCCTTTGTTTCCTGTGAGCTGCATTGTCTGGTTTTCATCCAAACAATACAAACTAACACTCTTTCAGATATTCCACAAAACAGATGCCATAAATCACATTAGCTAATGTAGTAACTTCACATCTTAGCTGCTAACCAGAGGCTCCCAACCATGAAATAAATGAACCGCTCAGGGTATTTTTAAAATCATTTATTAATCTGATTTAAAATAGACAACATAGACATTAGGATAGAACATCGATCTACTATGTGGCATTTTAATAATCAGAAATTACCTCATTTTATCTTTTATCCTCTATCTTATATTTGAAAAAGAATCAACCCCATCTCAGTTTCTGTTCTTGTACAGAGGCCAGCTGCTATTAATCAGAGGGCTTGGTTTTGTAGAAGGCTGATTTGGAGAACGGATGGTTTGGCTGTTGATCCTAAAGCATTCTTTGGTTTTGTAATAGAAGATCAATTCATTTTTCTGCCTACATATACCCGTCTCTGGGGAAAATGTTTATGGTGATATTTTCAAATAAAATGCCAAGACTCACTAACTCAATAGCTAATTACTTTTTATGTGATTTTTCATATAAAATGAGTTATTAAGAAGAGAAATTCAATTATCTATGAATGATTTGGTCAGGGCTCACTGAAAATGATGAGAAACTTCCAGAAAGATGAGAGAAAAGTACTTTTCTGACTGATATCCTATGTAAAAAAATTATGGAAGGTGATTTTTAGAATAATTCAAGACAATGCTTTGAAATATTGCTCATCATTCTAAACAGTGGGCTACCTGAAGGTAAGAATTTGACTTGTTCAATTTCTTATTGGCCCTAAAATAAATAAATAACACAAGATGTACTAATGCACATGTATGTATGCACATACACATATATTTACTATCACTAAATACTTAATGATGAAAATATCATATTTGTTGTATTATTTCAATTTGAATGCTGTTCAAACACTAAAACAAATATGGCAAGCGAGACTTTTTTGTAAGTGCTGCAAATTGTCTTTACCTTGACTGAAAAGAAATTGCAAAACAAAAAAAGTGTTCCAACGTAGTGAAACACTTCAAACAATTAGTTCACTTGCCATGCATGAAATACACACACTGAGCAGCTGTGTCATTCTGAGAAATCATTACCAGGAGCCAATGTGGGTTTTTTTTGCTTTGTCTGGTATTGGTATTTTGTTTGTTTGTTCATTTGTTTGTTTGACATTCAAGGTTACAACAAAATAATGGCAGAGGAAACAGTAGCATTGTGATAATTTGTGCCAAAACATTTGCGAGATTTAAATTTTGGGGTTACCTAAACATTATTAAATTAGCATTTTAAATATTTTATCTTTCTTGAAAGAAAGCTAATAGCCCATCTTCACTTGGAATAACTTATAAAAACTTTACATTCCACGGAGACATACAACTTCAGTGATTACCTCCACTATAATTTTTTCCTGAATGGACTACCCTAATTCCAACAAAGCCCTGTTGTCACCGTGGGCCATTAGACATTCACAAACTTTAGGCTCTTATAGATCAATATAAAGCTGGTCTTTGATTTAGTCCAAAGATGCTCTGATGAGAAGCACCTTAGGGACTTAGAAAGTCTATTAAATCTACAGTCAAGAGAACTTGATTCAATTTCACTTCTGTAGCATGTGAACAAGGGAGAGTCACTTCACCTGTCAAAACTTTAGTTTTATCTTCTGTAGAGTTAATAATCTATGCTTTTTTTAAAAGCCTGTTTTAAGGCTCTTATAATATATCTGACTGAGATCACATAGTAAAATAATAAAGCGTTATTACAAATTTAAGTATTTATTTCTATTATATAGTGACCAACATTCATTGTTGTAGAAAGAATATTTTGCTTTTATGATTCATTCTGCTTCCATGCCTAAAGGTTTAATTCCAGGGAGTACTCTGAACTCTCCAAGTCCAATTTAAAAAAATCAAACTATGCAAAAGTTACCTAGGAAACATGCTGCTTTTCTTTACCAATAGTCAACCCAAATAAGTAAATCTAAACTCTTCTCAAGAAAACTAGGGAAAAATGTTTCTACAAAAAATGAGGCCACTTTCATAAACCACCTTAGCTTCTTACAATAGAACTCAGATTCTAACATGAATCGAAAAATACTTATATAATCCTTAAAATATAATATAACCTATTTCTCAAAGGCACATTTTAAATATTAAAAGCAATGAAAAATCTCGTGAGAGTTAATCACCTTCTTATCACATTCTTGTAGAATAGATGACATCTGAAGCCACTTGCACAACCCAGAAGGCTATGGTCATTCAACCTCTCGTATATTTCATCATCATATACTGCTTTTAACTTCTGTAATCATTTGCAAGATTAAAACTGCCTTGCATATCATAATTTATGAAAAACAAGGAAGGGACTACTAGTAGTTTGCTTTGGCATTTGCCTTTTCATCCCCTCCTCCCCAAAGTCAACTAACTGGATACATGAACTGTTATCCTCTTCTAGATGGTGATGCCTTGTTCATTAAATTACTGAAGGTTACCAAACCTAGTAGAGACTATTTTATAGTAGAAGGGGAAAATAATAATAACGTTGATTGGTTTAACTATACCAGTGCTTGGCTTGAATAATTTTATACAAGGAAAACCAACTCCCTCATTCGTAGCACATAACCTTGACTGTCTTCTAAATCTCTCGGATTTCAAAATAAAAGTTTGAATGCCCACTGGAGTCATTACCCAAAAGCTTTCAAGATCCTATGTGTTTCTTAGCAATGTATACCCTTCAAGCAGTACCTATTCAGATATAATAGTGCTACAAAAGGCTTTCTTTTTTCTGTCAGTGAATCACTTTATTCAGGCAGAACACTAGGATTTAGAGCCCAATAGAGGCAAAGATGAAATTATTTTTGGTAGTTAGTTTCTTTTGCAAAGATTTAGTCTTAACTACCCCAGCTCCATCTCAGTTAATCCACAAAAAAAGTAATTTGGCGAGAGAAATCCTAGCCATTGTCTGATCGATTACATTATATGAATATTCCTCCTCCTATTTAACTCTTTGAAATCCCCTGTCCTCAGGAAATAGTATCACCTCTAAAGGAAGCATTTTACACTTTCTTCACCCCAGTGGATTTACAGATGGTCAAAGAGCCGGCACATCTACAAGGCTGGATAGTTATCTCTCAGCCACACCCCCCACCCCCCTGAAGAAGTTGACTTCATAATTTCCACACTTAAAATTCTTCATTATGCCCTACAGGAGAGAACCAAGTAGGAAGGGGGTAGAGAAGGAGGGGGAGGGATGGTAAGGGTGGGGGAAGAAAGCAAAAGAAGGTTCAGAGCAGTAATTGGCAAGAGGAATTTGCATATCATTTTCCCTGGGGGCGGGGTGGGGCCGAGGGTGGGGAGGAGGTAAAGTAAGTAAATAAATAAATAAGGCAGTAAGGAAACCGTGTAACTCAAATACACTTTTTGTACCTAATGTCAGTAATTTCGGTCCAGCTTCTTCAATTGATCAATGACAACCGCAGTCTCCGGCTCCACTCGAGGGGAGGCTCACGCCGGGCACTCCTGGACCATTTCCCTAGCAACGGGAGGAGAAAGGCCGCTGAGACACCGGCGAGCCCCGACGCCCTCCCGGAACCTGCCCTGGCTCGGCGGCGCTGCAGCAGCTCGGCATCTTCCCGCGGCTCCGTCAGCAGCCAAAAGGAGAAGCGTCCATCGGAAAAATGGCATATTACAAATTTTGCTTTGGGAAGCAGAGCTCGGTTCAGACCATTGTCAAAGAGAGAAGAGGGGGAGGTGGCTCTTAAAGCAGCAGCGGCCCCTTTGCCGGAGCCGCCGCATCTCCGCGCGTGCAGCTGAAGACCCGGGGCGGGGAGCCGGGAACTGGGGGCTGGGCAGGACTTGCAGAAACTTAACCCAGCAGCGCGAGTCCGAGTTCCGGCCACCTGGAGGGTATCCACCCACCCCCCAGCCAACCCGAATGCAAGCTTTGGGAAATGGAGTGATAAGTATCCGGAAGGGAAGTTTCCCACCTAGTCCCCCACCCCGAGCCCCTTCGGAGTTGTGGCTAACACCGGGAGTGGGAAAGCCAAAGGGAAGAGAGTCTCAGGGAAGAGAGAAGCTGGACAGGTCCCCTCCTGGCTCCCAACTGCGCTTCGGTGTCTCATTTCACCTAAGAGAGGTGCTTCTCTGGAAAGGGAAGCCTTCAACCCCCTACACCCAGTTTCTCCTCCCAGCCTCTTTGCAAGCCTCCTTGCTCGCTTACATCAACCAACCTGCTGAGACCCGGTTTGGATGCTACATCTCCTCTCCCCACTTGCCTCGTGCTGTCGCTGCTGCTGCTCCTCCTCCGTCTCTCCCCACTCCTCCTCCTTGGCAGCCGCCACCTCCTCTTCCCCTGGAACAAGGGCTTCCCCTGGAAGCTGCTGCAGTGGTTTCCACCGGCCCTTAAATAAATTCTGAAGTAATCACGTCTTTGCTCTCCTCCTCACGCACACACGCGCGCTCGCAGATATACACGACTACCCCGAAGCTGCTGCTGGGCTGCTGGGGCTCGCGCTGGTCCCAGTGCCTCCTGCGAGAGGGCAAATGATGGAGCTGGGGGTGGGCAGGTGTGGGAAGGGGGTACGCTCTTCCACGCCCGACCTTCCCTCCTACACAATGGTCTTTGCAGGAAAGCGTGTAGCGGCCCGCGCTGCTGGGGAGGGGAATGGGCTAGGGCACCGTCTGGCTCTCAGGTCTTTCATGCCTGTCATTTCTTTAAGCAGCTTCCTTTTCCCAGGACTAGGGCATAATAGTCAAGGTTGTAAAGACGTGAGTCAATCCAGGGTGTGGCAGCGTCTGTCACTTCTCATAACCTCTCCAGCTCTTCTCCCTTCATTGCTTGGCAATAAGAATTGTACACTAAGTACTCCCTACCCTAGGAAATTGCAGCTTTGAGCAAAGTCTGGTTTCCATCGTTTTCCAGTTCCTCTATACCTAAACATCCCTTTACCTATTCTCCTTTCCTTCTTCATTCATACAAATCCATCTCATCAAGGGGTAGGGAGGAAACAGAAGACAAAACCAGTATCTACTCTCACAAAAAAAAGAAAACATTTCAATGAGGGAAATTCACATACCCCAGTTTCAGTGAAAAGAAAGAGGATGTTCAGAAGGGAATTGGGAGAAGGGTTAAATGTTAGGAATAATTTGGGACTTAGTGCAAGTGCCTTCAGGACATAGTGCAAGAAATCAAAAAGGTGTGTTTTACTTTTGTTTAAAGCAAAGATTCACAAGCTAACTAAAGAAACAGTATTCAAATACCAGCTCCCTTAAAATTAAGTACAATATTTAAAAACACCTTTCATTTTCAGGATAGGATTTAATTCATGTAGTGACTCCACAGAGAAATGTCAAGTCAAATAAATGTATTTACCTTCTTCTCTTCCAGATTGTTACTCAAATTCTGCATCACAAGACAATCCTATAAGAATTATGTGTAAAGATATGAAAAATGAAAGGTAAGAATAATATGAAGACTCATTAGATGTCAACCAGAACACATTCTCAAACATAATGTACATATTGATCATTCATGGATCTTGTTAAATTGTAAATTCTGATTCACTAAGATTGGGGTGGACCCTGAGTTTCTGCACTTTTACCAGCTCCCAGATAGGACCACCCTTTGAGCAGCAAAGATCTAGACCACTCAATCAACTCCTCCCTCTCTGTTGCTTAAATACCCTTAACCGTAAGGAACCCATTAACACAAAAGGTGGCCCAGTCCATTTTCAAAAAGATCTGATTGTATAATAGCTTTATTTTGTTAATCAGACATTAGTACACTCTCTGGAATTCCCCAGAAGACATAAAATGTTTTATGTCTTTACACAATGTTTTTTTAAATGTTTTACACAACAGATCTTCATATTTTTAAAGACAGTTAATGTGCATGTGTCTTTGTCCAAGAATTCCTCCCTTAAGAAGAATTGGTTCTAATTTTCTTAATAATCAACATTCTTCAAAAGCGGTCTCAGATGTTCTGAGCATTTCTAAGAAGAGTCTTGATTTGCATGATTACCATTCACATATCAAAGGTTTTAATTCTAAGTATAATCCCCCCACATTCATTCGACACAACAACATTGAAAGGCTACCCCATAGTTGGCATCACAGAAAGGAAGAATTTGGCAATGGAAGGCAGAGGTCAGTCATGGAGAAAAGGATATTTTATTAAGGAGATAGAGTCTTCACGGTTACTCTCAGCTTAGGAACCTTATGTTCTTATGTTATCACCCCCAACACTACTGCCAAGAGTGTAAATAATATTTTCTATCAAACTGAGAAAAATTTTTAAGAAGCAATTTTGCAGAAAGCAACAGGTGAACCAAATCATAAGAGAGGAGTCACTCTCTGCACCAGTTTTACAAGTTTAGTAACCTCTAACTTAGCATTCAAGAGAATCTCCAAAAGATTTCTGGGCCTGTCCCCAGAGTTACAGATTCAGTAGGTCTGTGGTGTGGCCAAAGATTTTGCATTCCTAATAAAGTCCTAAGTAATGCTAATAATATTGTTAGGTCAGAAATCCCACTTTGAGAACCACTGCTTAAATTAATCTGAAGAAACTTGGAAAGGCATAAGTACAGAACATAAAAAAATAGCTGATAAATATTTTTCACTCAAAGCAAAAATCTCTCACACAAATACAAAACCAACTATTTTGCTGAAGTTATCATCTGTTCCTAATTTTGATAGCCCAGAATCCATGATTAAGATGAAATAGTGAACTAGGTTTAGGCAGAGGTAGTAAAGCCACCTCTTTCCTTAGTCTTAGTACCTGACATCAATGAAACCATTTGATCCATAGAGACATATAATATTGCCAGCCACACTTACTAATGCTTCCACAGCACATTTTATTTCAAATATGAGTTTTTTTTGTCTTTACACTCTTTTAAGTGCAGAACGTCATACAGTCACTCTCATTTTTACTGCAGTAGCTAGTCTTTCCATCTCTTTAGATATTCTGAATAGTGCATGCTTTATTAATGATACCATAATAGTAATAATAAGAAGAAGCATTTGTTTTATTTAAATTGAAGATAGTTTTGTTTGTAAGCATAAAATTTACTTCAATCAAGCACCAAAGAAAATGGGCAGTTAAGCATGGGCCATAACAATAACGAAGATTTAATAAATGGCATAATTTGTCTTTTAAGTGCAAGGATAATTTTCATGCAAAATGAAAGCAAGTAATGTTGTAACAGACATGTTGATATCAATATCACCTAATTTCAACTACATAGTTACCCATTTATGAAAATATTTCCTATACTCACAATAGTTCACATTAACATTGAAATACTTAGATGATATTTTCTGCACTTACACTTGTTGGTGAGTTTAAATTTTAAGATGGATTTGACAGTAGGAGTAGTTCCCACCGTATACTTTTAATCTTGTGTGAACATAAATTTTATTTTACTTTCATTAAACAATTAGGCCATGCACTATTATTACTTTATTACTTTATTTAGTTATTTATTTATTTAGAATAAGCAACAAACAACCCCAAATATATAACAAATCAAATGCAATTGAAGTTCATTTTTCACTGTCTCAATATTCCAAGTGAGAATCGGTTAGTGAGCTACTTTATTCCACACAGTAATTTAGACTTCTTTCTTGTCTGAATTCTGCCCTCTATCTCCTGGAATTTTGGGTCCAGGTGACGGGAAGATAAGGAAAGGCTGGAGAAAACACATGGATTCTAAACTACTTGGTCCAAAAGTAACACACACTTTTCTCATGTTCAGTTAATGAAAACAACTCACAGGGCAATATCCAATTACAAGAGAGTTTGAAAAGTAGTCTAGATTTAAGGCCAGAAGACAATGAAGCTTTGGTAAAAACTTAGCCAGTTTGTCCCACATATTATTTGCGAAAGCGATCATGGAAATAAAAAGTATGTAAAAAATATGTTATGTTTAAATGTTCCATTTTGCATACATTTAGAAATAGATTAAAGTAAATTAATTGGATTGACAATCATAACATTAATAACAAATTCTATCACAAATAGTAAGCATTATTATGTAGGTTTTATGCTTCTTATTTTTTATGCTACATATTACTCTTCTTATCTGTCTAAAAAAGCAAACTACAGAATATGAAAGCTCTCCTAAGCACATAGTTGCTGACTCTTGTGCCTTCACATAAACATATAAGCATCAATTCTCACAAGATAAATTGTAAAAGGCGACATTAATCAACCTTTATCTGTGCATTTATATGGGGTTACTGTAAAATGTAGCAATTTGACAAATAGTCACTGAGATTTCAACTCATAACTAAAAATAAGTTAGTGTTATAGAAGAGAAAACTCAGTTATTTGTGAAGTCAAGGTGTGATAAGAGAAGACAATGTTTACTGCGTTATTCAGTGTTATTGAACATCAATCTAAGAGCAATGGAAGGGCACTGAAAAATAAAATAATGGTGACTTTTGAAATAAATGTTTATTCTTTTTAAAGGAAAGAAATAACATATCATAGGAAATAATATTTTCTTTCTAGCCCCCTGTGTGATGAAATATTAAGAGAAAATTTTTAATTATATTCTTCCTTTGCTTTTACTTAAAGAGGAGATTTATTCTAATATAAATTCTCATAATAAAGGTTTTTATTTTTGCCTTGGCTCCAATGCAGGGACCCTCACTTTTTAACTAAAGAATCATAGAATTTTATGCTGAGTGTTCAAATTGTATTCTAATCTTACAGATGAACAAAATAAAACTCGGTAGTATTAATTCCTGGATTTTCCAACCAAACTATCTGAAGAAGCTAATCAGGTACTGCTTGACTTTAGATACCTACTTTCTAACTTCTATCAAATATAAATCTTCCAGAATTTGACTCAAAATTATTCATGATTACCTAATTCTTTTGATCATTGACATCACTGGTACTTTCCAATATATTTGTTTGAATCAATTGGCAGCACAAAGTGAATGAAATTGAGGTAGGTGATTATTGCTACTCTTCAGATAGAAATCATTGGAGGAAAAAAGTCACAAACATAAAAATTAGCTTTTCCTCAGTGTTCACCATTCAAAGACATGTGTAAGCAGTCCATGAATAGTAAATTAAACAAGAATAACTGATATAGATAATCTTTATTTTAGACATAGTTTAAAGATTCATAGAGCAATAAAGAATAAGAATAAATACTTTAGAAAAACTGAGTAGAAGACACATCTTCAATATTACATTAATAAGAATAATTTAATAAGAAGTTCTAGACAGTTGATGTCATGTAGAGAACTCTCTTCAAAATGACAATTATACTCATATATAATGTCTTTAGTAACTGGCTCTTGTCTTCTCTTTATTTTTAAATGGGGTGGACTCAAGTTTACTTCTCATGAATACAGAGGAGTGAGATGTGAAAGGGAGATCAAGACCAAGTGAGGAAGTGTCAAGTGTCCTGGCATGCATTGCATGGAGTAAAAGAAAAAAAAATACTGCAAAACTTAGTAGCTGAAAACAGCAATCTTTTTCCTATTCCTCATAGTCTCAGTGGGTCAGGAATTTAATAATAGCTTGCCTGAGTAATTCTGGCTTGGAATCTCTCATATGGTTTGTATGTGTAACAGTGGCTAGACCCTGAGAGTGGAGGTGGGGACAGCTAAAGCAGCTAGGGCTGACCAGGAGAGATCTCGCTGTCTGTCTCTCTGTTTCTGTCTCTCTCTCTCTCTCTCTCTCTCTCTCTCTCTCTCTCTCCCTCTCTCCCTCTCTCCCTCTCTCCCTCTCTCCCTCTCTCTCCTCCCTTGTCTTTTGGCTTTTCTGTATGATATTGCTAAATGAGATACTTTGGGCTTTCCCACAACATGGCAGCTCAAGAGCAGTCAGAATGGCAGCAGAAGTCACAAACAAGTAGTGAACAAGGCAGAGCTGCTTCACATTTTTATGAGATAGCTTTGAAAGTCACAGAGTGTCACTTCCACTATACTCATTTATTGGAGAACAGTCACAAGCTCTCTTGGTTTCAAGGGAAAAAAACATACCTCCCCACCTACCTCTTAGGGGGAGGAGCATCAAAATCACATAATAATAAGAGTATTCTTGAAACCACTTTCAGCAAATAAAATTAGCCATAGCAGCCTACTTTTCTGAAATGCATATTTGCTATTAAAAATATTCAGCTTTATTAGGTGAATAAGTTTACAGTTTTAAAAATATAGGTAAACTCTAATTTTTAAAAAATGTAAGTAGCCAATAAAATGTTTGTTAGACATGGGCAGAATTCATAGGAATTGGATATAAGATAAGCAGTTAGAAAGCAGATCGTGTGTGTCAAACAGAAAGGGATGGAAAAATCAGAGATACCCAATATTCATGAGTCACCTGGGTACTATATATTTATAATATGTAAATATACCTAAGAATAAATATACAAGAGCCTGTAAATGTTCAGGTAACACTAGATAACACAAGAAAAATTTTCATTCACAAAGTCTTTTTTTGACTATCTATTGGTGACCTCAGTTGTAATCCTATATGTCCTCTGCTAAGTGACACAAATGAAATCCATTACTGTTCATTAGGCTAATCAAAGAGCTATATCATTTGCCCAGGTGTATTTGTTCCTGCATCTCTTTAGTAGGACAAGTATTTGTTGTTGGCCCTGAGTGTCTTCTGCTTGTTGACCCCGAGCTCAAACTTCAACTCTGACCCTGGTAACCATGCCATCCGTGTGGCAGGTTGGTGTGGCAGGTTGGTGTGGCAGAGAGAGGAAGAGGACATTTGAACATCGCATGCCCCAGGATTCAGATCGCATTGTCCTTCCACACTGCACCTTTTCATATATGTGTTAATGTATCCTATCTCTTTTCCCTTGCTTCTATGTGTTTCAAATAAACATAATAAAATGTGTGATTTGAGTATTTTAATTTGTTCTGTGAGCTTTCTTATTTCATGACCTCTGATGGAGGTCACCATCATATTTGGAGGCCACCAGAGTATCAAGGTGATGTCCCATATGATACTTTATCTTGAAAAGTGAAGAGGTAAACTGTCTTTTTTATAATTTCAAATATTTTCCCAGTGTTATCTCCATGAACTGTATCCAAAACAAAGCAAATAAACAACCAAAACTTGATGCTAACCAACCAGGTGCCAGCCAATGTAATGTCCCCTGGAATCTATGAATTCCCATTCAGCCACAGAAACTAAAACAATCTCATAGACATTTTATGACAGACAACTATCACCAAATGGTGTCAAACTGCAACCAGGTCCAGATTTGATTTGTGTAGGAGAACCAGAAGCTGGACTCCTGGCAAGCTGGCAACAAAGGCTCATTACGATTCTTCGATTAATCTTGAAAGTATGCAAACCTGCATATCATGTAATTAAATTTATTATGGCAAACATTTTACCATATTTAGTTAATAGTTGTTACAGTATACATCTGTGTTTTATTTTCTTTTCATTTACTTTCCCAAGCAATTATATAGTTTTGGAGTTATAAAATTGGTCTTTGGGTGTTGAAATTTATTTACAATTTATAATTTGCAAATAAGGTTTTCACTTATAATTCGAGATGTCCATGAATCATCTAGAATCAGCTGTGTAGGGGGTCAGGAGTCACACAATGTGATGAGATATAATGAAGGTGATATGGGAGCACAGACAAGAACCACTGAAATTATTGATGGGAAATTAGAGCTAAAGATGAGAAGGGTTTACTAAGTAAATCTGTGAATGAAGGGTGTCAAAGTGTAACGGCAACAGCAAATAACCAGGGGCAGATAAACTGCAGCCTGCATAGGGACCAGGGATGGTGCCAATTTGGCTACTGCGTATGGATGAGAGACTTAGAATGAAAGAAGAGAATGAAAATCTAAGAACATACATCAAAGATGTAAACCTTGTTAAAGAGCTTAAAACGTGTCCTGAGGGTAACAGGAAGGCTAGAAAAGTTTAAAATAAAGAAAAGGAAGGTAGAATATATGTTGGAAAAGGTAAGATAAACATTGGGAGATTAAGAAAGTTAAAAGTAAGATATGAAGACTGAACCACACTTCGATGGGGTATGAAACAGGCAGGATTATGTTTAGGTTCAAACAGCCTAACAACCTTTAGTTTGTTTGGTCATGTTGAATATTGTTATCTGACCGTGAGCCATCTGCTTAGAGGTATTCAAAAGGAGTTGATGCTGTTAATTTATCCAATGAGAAATCTGGGCTGAAGATAAATATTTGGATATTGTTATTGCATTTGAAACCATGGAAATACAGTCATCCCTCGCTATATCACAGTTCATTTATTATGGCTTCACTGTATTGAGGGTTTAAAAAAATATATATCTAATTCTGTGTCATGGAGTTTTTGCTATATCATGGGATTTTGCGGTATGAAGGTATTCATACACTATTTATGAGTTTAATTATTTTTGCCTAAAAATTTTAAAAATATATAAAATACATAAAAATGTTAATTCAAACATATTAAAAGAATATTAAATCAAAATAAAATACAGTATGTATTTCATCAGCAGATGAATACCGTACTGTACACAATGGAAATGCAGTAGTCACTACCGCTTGGGCAAGTTTGCCAACGTGAAATTGTACATGGAACACTATTGGCTGATGGAATGAAAGGTGACCAACCACAGCACTGTGTTCTTATCCTGGGCGCTTATTGGCTCAGTGACCGTAGCATCGGTCTGTTTGCTCTCCAGCACTGTGCCCACATGTTCACCATCTCTCCTTGTCCACTTCACATCCATGTCTGGTCGCTGCATGTAGTGTTGCTCTGCAATGTTGTGTTTTTGTGAAATTTTCATAAAAGTTTGAAGTTATTTCAATCCCTATGATGCCACCCAAACATTCCGTGTCTTCTAAGGCTTCTGGCAGTGAAACCAAGCACCAGAGGAATATGCTACCATCAAAGGAAAGGTGGAACTTCTCGACATGTTAAAGGAAGGCAAAAGTTACACAGCTGTAGGCCGCCATTATGGGATCAATGAATCTACTGTTCACTACATAAAGAAAGACAAGAAGAACATTAGGTCTACCGCAACAATGACATTTAACAAGACTGCAAAGAAGGTGGTCACTTCCCACAATAAGGATATTGTGAGGATGGAGTCTGCGTTGGCCCTGTGGATAAAGGACTGAAAAAAGAAGAATATCTCACTGGATACTAACACCATGCGGACGAAGGCCAAGAAACCATGATAGTTTTGCGGAAAGCACAGACATTCCCGATGGTGACGAGGATAAAGATGAGGACGACGATGCAGAAGCAGGACCGTCAAGTGCTTCTCCCACCAGACCAACCCCATTCAGTGCCAGCAAGGGCTGGTTTGACAAATTTCAGAGACACTTTGGACTCAAGAGCATTTCTCTGCATGGAGAAGCTGCCTCTGCAGATAAAAACATCACCAGCAACTCCCCATAATTATGTTCATCATTCAGATGAAGAGATCAGTTACACCTACACCCTTAGCAGAAATAGCAGTTATTGCCCAGGGCAAAGATACTGCACCACCTGATGAGCACCTGATTTAGTGCTACCTTCAGAAGACCTGTAATGCTCTCCTTGGCTGTGCAGTACATTCATCTCATCGTCATCACCTTCATCGCCATCAGTACTGCACAGCTACATAATTCATGATCTTCATCATTCAAGTTGTAGTACACTTCACTGGTGAGTACCCATATAGAATTTTATATGTTGTTAAAATTACATAGTTTAAGAATGTAGAAAGTGTTTAAGAGCATATGAAGTGTTTATAAGAGTGTGGGAAAGGTTTATAGGAGTGTGGGAAGGGTTTATAAAGCCTTAAAATATATATAAATAATAAAATAAATATAAGGCTGCTACTTCATGGATTTTCACCTATCACAGGGGTCTCTGGAACATAACTCCCGTGATAGGTGAGGGATCACTGTAAACATCGACAATGAGGGCAGAATTACAGAACCTCAATGAACACTAGCATTTAAGGCATGATTCTAACAAGAAATAGGCAGACAAGGGAAGGAAATCTGGAGGGCATATGTCACAGATACATACCAATAAAGAGAATAAACATTGCAAGAATTGGTAGGGTGGGTAACCACTGTAAGATATTCTTGAAAAATCAAGTAGGATAAAAACTGGAAAGCATCCCATGGATTTAGCAACAAGATATTTCTAGAATATTTAGCAAAGGAAGTTTCACCCAAGTGATCATTGCAGAAGACAAATCATATTGGCTTAATGAGAATACAGGTTGAAACTGTGGCTGTTCAAGAAATGGGGTTGCTAATGGTGTGAAAAAGACAGATGCAAGCTGAAAAGACATAACAGAATTTTTTTCTTGAAAGTCAATCGAGTGCTATGTGGTCCATAGGAGACATTTAGAAGTTCCAGAATCCCCTGAAATTATAATGCAAAATTCACATGTATATTCATAAGAGCACTTCTTTGAGATGAGTAGTTACAGTGTGAGATTCTCAAGTCGGAGATCAAAATATTAGTAACCAGAACTGTGTATAATATATTAAATACCCATTAGTATTATACACTAGGTATATAATCTTTATGATTTGCACAGACCTGAATTTATATACAATGACAACACATTATTGTGACTGGCTTTGTTTAGAACAGGAAAACAAATCTTATCACTTGACTATAATACGTGCTACTGTGGTATATTTTATCACTATTTGCTACCATTCACAATATTCTCTGAAAAAGATCGTAAACCCCTCGCTGCAATGCCCATTGGGCTGCCTTCTGTGGGAGGGGTATGCTTCCCTTCTGTATTGACATAGACCAGGTCATTTACCTTGTTGTGCAAGTGGCTGTGCCAAGGTGTAGTGGAAATGTGAAGGGTCATCACAGTTTTGCTTTGGGTCTATTTCTTTTCCACAAATCCAATAGACTAGCTAGTCCTTCAGCCTTTCTAACACATACTCATCAAAATCACACCTTGTCTAATACGTTCATATATCACTATTGTTAATATTGTTGCCATTTGTAGCCCTTCCCCCTCTTTTCATTCTATATAAACACTGGAAAGGAAGGACTGAATGAAAAATTTTATATTTTTCACAGAACATGTATATATTGGGTGATGAAAGTATATTAATATGAACCGTGTAAAAATAAAACAGGCTGCACTTTTTGATGCCTTAATGAATAAATAAAACAAAATCACAACAGACTTCAGCATAAAAAGTAAATGTGTACTCCAGTGTAATTTTGTACAAATCAAACCACGAATGTTATTAAAGAAGGTAAAAGTGAATTTGGTTTTAAATGTTCTCTGGGAATTACATTAGGAAGTAAAAGTATGAGTAAATGGCTTGAACAAATATACAAAATTTATTTTGGACATGAGGGAAGTGCAGAAAGAGTTAAGTAATAAAAAGGATCATCTGCTTAGAGAGATATCCTAGGTAGAGAGGAGTAAGACATCTAAATAATCAGACATGAGATTAACTTGCTCAAATAGGTGACACTAAAATTTTAGTGACAGAAGAAACTAGAGGGCATTTGGAGTAAATAACAAGAAGAGGAGGAACAAAGAGTTAACCACCTATTACATATCACTGAGACTGAGCTTCTACTATATCTCACTATGAGATATTTTAAAAGTAAAAAAATACAGTATCATGAATGATGATCAAATAAACATGTGGATATGGTGACATCAAGATATATCTCTGTGTGTTTCTCCTTTGCCTGTAGACAAAATCATAATTCTTTTTATCTTCTCTCAGTGTCCATTTTCTCTGTATGACACACCCATCCTCCCAGTAACTAAAGCTTATATTTTTTTTTTGGAGGGGGGGAGTGGGGGCAGGGGAGAGCTCAAACAGAGTCCCTGAATACCACAAATCGCAGTCAAGTTTCCCACATTTGGGGAATTCGCAGGAGCCAGCACATCCAGAGTGCGCTGGATAAGCCTCACCCTAGGAAAACCACCCTCATGAATATGGTCATCTCTCCTGCCAGGTAGGTGGAGGCTCATAATTTTGGAATCCCCATTTCATTCATTCTAAAGTTGGACGCTGCATCTGATATGATACTGAGATTTGTTGAGTTTTAACCACAAAATATTTTTGTTTTCCTTTCTTTCTCCCATTGTGATTCAGTATCTCATGCCACATTACTGTAGAAGTTCTTTAACTGACCTTTTTTAATGATCTTGAAGAAGTTCAGCAAGCATAAGAGAAAGGCAGGATATGAAGAGAGTCTGGGGGCAAAAGAAAACCAGGCAGGGAGATGTACTAGTAAGGTGTAGTGATAAACAACAGGAAAATACTTCATCAGGCAAAGCCTCTAAATCCGCATGTCAATACACAACAGGCAATAATCCAGCAGTCAAGCAGGGGCAAATGGAACGCTTGCTTGGAAGCCTGTGAGGTTTACTCAGGTGTAGACAGAAGCAGAATTCCAGCACCTGAAAACTTGGAAGAGCAAGCAAGGACACCTGCCCTAAGTAAGGGAATCCAATGTAGTATTGAAAGTATTAATTAAGCAGACTGCCTGATGTCAAGTCCTGTCATATGCTAGCTGACCTGAGGCAGATTATTTAAACTTTCTGTATTTTCCCATTTCATCATGTGTAAAATAGAGATAAAATAGCACCTACATCATAGAATTAAAAGATAATTTATACACACAGCTAAACAAATGCCAGCTATTGTTAGCATCAGTAATTCCAGATCTGAAAAACGAGGCAGAACCTAGTATTTGCTGCTGAGATAAAAATTAGAGGGCACAGTAGACCAAATTTGTATAAGCAGATGAAAGTCAGGGATGGTCTTGATAGATAAATATATCTTCCTCTACTCTCTGAAGTTTGAAGTTTCATCTAGATAATAGATAACTAAATTGTACAGAATTTGTGTTAATGTTTATGCCATCAACCTACCATTTAGTTTATTAATGAATTTATATGATCATGTCTAATATAGTTATCTCCATTAACTTTTTATCAGAATGTAAACATATGGTTAGATTAGATTACTAAAGTATGAGAAACCTTTTTTACGCATTCATCTTAGGGGAAAATGTTTTGGAAATGCACCTTTTTGGACCTTAAATTGTAGTCCTAAATCGCATGGTATGGAGCTAAGACAACGTATGAAAAGGCAGCACTAGAAATCACTTCCTCAGATAATACAGATCTGTTGGCAAGACTCTATGAGCGTGGTTTTAAAAAGAATAAAAACACATGGTAAAATATTAATAATACAATTATTTTAAGATTTTGTATACTTTAGGTCTATAGAAAAATATCCCTGTTTAAAACAATAAATTACTAACTCATCCAACAAATATTTATTGTGCCAGACACAGTAGATCCTGTAACATGGCATGCTCTTTTTGAGCAATTTCCATAAAGACTGTTACATTCAGATGAACAACTTGTCAAAACAAGCCATAAATATCTACTTAAACTGTTCTAAGGCAGTGATTTTCAAGCTTTGTCATCTCATGGCCCACATAAACTAATTGCTAAAATTCTGCAGCAGACCCAAAAAATATGCATTTTGCCAATCTGACAAAAAATAGCTATAATTTTGATTTATTCACATTGGGTGGCTATTGTGTTGGCTATTGTAATTTTTTTTTTTATTTTGAGAATCTAAGGGAAAAGAGGTCCGTGCCCTTAACTAAATAGTGAAATACTGCCCATTTAAAAATTTTTGTGGCACACGAGTGTGCCTGCTGCAGCACACCCATTGAAAAATCACATTCTAAGGTATTATTTTTCCTTTAAAAATGGAAAAAGTTGTATGTGCTTAAATAGCACTATAATAATGCATACAGTAGCTCACAAACTGGACTTTTCAATAAAAGAAAAAAATTATATATTTTTAAATGTTAAACTAAAATATGCAAAGATAGATTGTTCAGTTGAATACATTTTCATACATCAAATTCAATTTCATTTATTTGTTTATTCCTCCTACCTTACCAATATGTCATCAATTTGATGGAGTATAATAGTTTCAAGCTAACTTCCGATATGATTAAGCGTAGTAGTTATAAGAAAATAGTTTAACGTTCAAGTGTTTGGATTTTACATTTCCTTAGAAAAAAACATTTTTGAAATCTAAATAAAATTAGACTACTAAAAAATTTACTCCCCCCACATAGTATTTTTATGGTAAAATGTGACAAAATTTCCAAACAGAATGCATATTACAGGAATATCTTTAAGTAGTCTAAGGTAATCTGAATATTTAAGTGCCTAATGTCAAAAACCAAATATTAAAATTATATTGGTATTAAACCTGAGAGTTTGCTTTTATAATATGGGAAAATAGAATTTTTTTAATTTTGTTTTACTTCAGGAATAAACTCAATACTCCTGTAGGGCAGTGTTTAAGAATATTTTATCCTGTTATGTTTACTGCCATAAACATCACATTTAAAATATTTAAACATGTAACTTATAGTTTAGCTCATTTTAGAAGATATTACTTTATAATTACATCAAAAGCTTTAATTTTAATAAAAAACATAATATTTTATATACAGATACTCTAAATATAAATGCAAGCTGTACAGAAGGACTATGCACTTTTACAATAGGACCAATAATTGAAGATATGACTAAGAAAAGAAGTACTATCAAACATTATAAAGTAAGTATGCAACTAAGGAATATTTCTTATTTATCAATTACCATCTCTATAAAATGTTCTATGCCAAGTCACTCCCTTAACAATTGCTGTTTCCATACAGTTTTCCTCCCTCCCGTCCTTCCTCCCTCCCTTTTTTCTTTCTTCCCCCTTCCTTTCTATTATATATATTTATATAAACAAGAGTGCTATTTCTTTCATGAAATTTTACATTAGGTATTTAAATTTTAATCTTCCTTTATATTATCTTACAAACCTACATTACTTGAAAAATTCTCAAATTATATTTGTACTTACTTATTTTCCTATCTTTTACTGGAATAGTATAAATTGAAGGATGTATCTCTACCTAAAATTCCTTCAAATGATTTGACTAATTGCTTTTCTGTGACCTGAAAATATGTTTAATTTACTCAAGTGGGAAAACTATTTAAGGCTCCAGGTATGCAGAGAACACACCTAGTTGAAAAATTTTAGAAAAACCTAAAACGAATGAAGGAATGGCACACTTTATCATTTGAACCACATTGGTCAACCTGGTTAAAATTGATAAAACACAATGACTAGCTTATTAGCCTGCAAATTTTTATGAGTCAGGCACCACGTTGATATCAGTAAGAGTAATCTGATATTTCATTTCTTTGTCAGTTATCCATCATAAAACAAAAAAGATCTTTACAGATGCCTGAGCTGATTTAGTGCAGACTTACAGTTTTTATTTTGTGATCACTTAGTGGGTATCAAAAGAAGTAGTTTTTCCTTTAGAAATTAGATCAAGATATTCAGGATAACCTTCAGATGGTGACCTTTGTTCTTGTCAACTTTGGCTAATTATAGGTCTTGGTTTCAAGGTTAATGATGTTATATCCATTATGCTGTTAGTTTTCTTGGATAAATCAGATTGTGAATGATATTGTTGTAGTGCAAGTTTTTCACATCAGGAATCATTCTGGCAATGTACTTCATAATTTAATTATTGTGAAAAAGGTATATTAAAATATAGTCATATTAAATGACACTTTTAAACCGAGTGCTACCACTACACTTTCATTTAGAGCTTTGAAAATAAAGTCACTTTCAAAACTAATGTAAAAAGACAAAAAGAAACAGAGTAAAACAAATTATTTGCTTATCTTTGTGTGATAGATTGAAAAATATTCTACATATTTATCTAGATATAGTAATACCTATCTATATAGATGTACTATTGAGATCACAGGTGGCAAACACAAGGCCCGCAGGCCAAATCCAGCCCTCCACCTTGTTTTATCCAGCCTTGTTTCTACCCGGTGGCAGTACTGAGCTCTTGCTTAACTGTTAAGGAGTAGTTCCATTCACACAGTCCTAAACTTACATTTGGCCCTTTGAAGGCAACTGCGAGGCTGATGTGGCCCGCAGTGAAAATGGGTTTGACACCCCTGATCTAGATAAATACATATATGGAAGACAATGAAACTCATTATACTACCTTCCTCCAAAGAATTTCAAGTATAGTCAGTTCAAATGATAAGTAGAAGTTGTGCTGGGTAGAGCTTAAAATGCATTTCTAAGTTTCTAAGTCCTTTTTTGTACAATTAATAAATTCATGTGTAAGAAACTTGACTGTAATATATAATTTTCATAATAAGGCCAATTCTTTTCTTCCATGACATATGACAATGTTCTGTGAACTAAAAAGAATCAACCCTTACTAATAATATTAATATAAATAATAATAAAATATTTCCTGTAAGAAAATCAGGCTGTAAGTATTAGAGTCCATTTTCTGTTACATACAGCAGCTTAGAATGAAAGCTAAAACTAAAGTAAAATATTTACTCTTATAATCTGCATTTCTCATTAGTTAGAAAATAAAATGTTTTCTAATATTAGACAATTAAAATAATGAGTATGGAAAATTCATAGTAGATCAACATGAGGCAAATTTTTAAAATGCCACTATGAACTTGTATGTCTATTTCCTTTGCCAAATTCAGGAAGTTGCTTCATTATTTTTTCAAGTAAGTTTTCAATTTCTTGCTCTTTCTCTTCTCCTTCTGGCACCCCTATGATTTGCACATTGACACTTTTGGAGATGTCCCAGAATCTTCTTATTTTCTCCTCATTTTTTTTGAATTATTGTTTCTTCATTCTATTTTGGCTGATTGTTTATTTCTTCCTTATGTTCCAAATCATTTATTTGAACCCTAGATTTTTTTTCCTTTCACTGTTGGCTCTCCGTGGATTTTATTAATTTCACTTAGTGTGAAAAGCACGGAGAGTCTCAAACAAGTTGGACCCAAAGAGGACCACACCAAGACACACTGTAATTAAAATGCTAGATGTTAAAGATGAGGAGAGAATTTTAAAAGCAGCAAGAGAAAAGTATAGAGTTACCTACAAAGGAGTTCCCATAAGACAATCAGCTGATTTCTCAAAAGAAACTTTACAGGCAGGAAGTATTCAAAGTGATGGAAAGCAAGGACCTACATCCAAGATTCCTCTATTCAGCCAACTATTGAAGGGCAGATAAAGTGCTTCCCAGACTAGGTAAAGCTAAATCAGTTCATTATCATCAAGCCCTTATTATATAAAATGTCAAAGGGACTTAAGAAAAATAAGATCAAAACTATGAACATTACAATGACAACAAACACAACTATCAACAACTGAATCTAAAAAGTAAAATAAAAAGAAACTAAGCAAACAACCAGAACAGGAAAAAAATGATAGCTATGAAGATCATCTGGAGAGTTATCAGTGGGGAGGCGTATGGGGGAAAGAGAGAATGGGGGGAAAGGTACAGGGATTAAGAAGCATAATGGGTGGGTACAAAATAGGCAGGGGGAGGTTAAGATAAGTATAGGAAATGGAAAAGCCAAAGAACTTATATACAGGACCCATGAACAGGAACTAAGGGGGGATTGCTGGAGGTAAGGGTCATAAGTAGAGGGAGATAAAGGGGAAAAATTGGGACAAATGTAATAGCATAATCAATAAATTATACTTTAAAACGCCACTCTGAGATCTACTTCAAGAAATTATTTATCTAAGAGGTTCATTATATCATCATTATGATATCTCAGTTTAAAGAATGTATAAAAGTTTTTTTTTAATCTGCCTAAACCTAACAAAGAACTATGATGTCATGTTCTAAAGAAAGAGGTAGTAGGTTTTTCTTTATTTGAACATAATTTGATGAAACTAATGGAAAAATTATAAAAATACAATTATTTTCTCTTCTATGTCCATCAGTGTTTGGCTACAGGCCAAAAGAAGGTTAATTTATTATCTTTAAGGTTTTGTTCTGGGAGCTTTAAATTTAAACTGTACATTACAACTATTTATGTCATAGATCTATTGATCAATATAAACAAGGTATAATGTAACTTCACTATCACATAAAATTGTTCAATATTATTTATCAAAGGAGTTAATGTCTCTTGTTATTTTACACCTCTTTAAAAACCATTTAGTCTCCTCCAAAGGTAATAAAGGTAAAACCATAAGAAGCTGGTGCATGCCTTGAAATTCCCTGTCATTGAGGGACTTAAAAGCATATTCTGCAATTTGCATCTTCAACATGTTTCCCACTTGTATGCCCTCTTTGTTTTCTTTGTACATAGCAACCTGACAATGAGAATATCTATAACAGATGCATAAATCATAAGTTTATTGATTGTAGCTATCCATTTTATATCACATTTTAGGGACTATATTATTTGAACAATAAAATTACAAGCATGGAATTCAGAAAAATGATCTCTGCCCTCGAATGGCAACTGTAGTCCCAACATTTAAGCATCTGTCCTCACAGTTTGCCTTAATGCTTCATCATGCACTTCATCCTTCACAGTAAGTTGAAGTTTAAATGAGAGACATGGTTTTGGCATAGGAATTCATATTACCTTTTAGAAACTAAGATATGTATTTAATTCAATACTCACATAAAGCTCAGTTATCTTCCTTTTATATTATAATCTGTCATTTTACATTCAAATTATCTTGATATCAAAAGTCCTGCTGTTTGCTTTTCTCCACTGGAATAGGAAACTAACAATAGAAATGTTCAGTGATGAAACCATGGTTACACCAGAAGTTCTGCATTAGTCAGATATGCTATTAATTTGTTTTATGTCCATCACTTTAGTATTTTAAAATAGGTTCTATTCACAAGGGAGGTACAGTAAGAGAAAAGGTTTTAAAATATCAACTAATATTAAACAATATCACAGGCTCACAAATAAAATGGAAATAAAGTATATACTCTTTCATTTAATATGTGTAAAATGGCATTATACAGATAACGATCATCATTATAAAAGTTTATAATAGGTTTTGAAATACAATTAGTGTCTTGCAATGTTTTAAAAGAATGTGAAACAAAGAGGATATTTTGGATATTGTCAGTTTGCCCTTCCAAATTTAGTACCTATTTCTCCCTACTAAGTTTGTGCTACTTAGAATGGGAATTAGTTTTAATAATTAAACTGAAGTCACATGTTAAATTTTTTTTAGTTCAATTAATAATCATATTATTGATATGTTTGCAAATATGGTACCTTTCATGTGTATTCTTTTACTACATGACAAAAATACTATCTTCTAAGCCATATTTTAAGTTTTTTACCACTACAAAATCTGTTAAATTATTTTGACTTACACTGAGAGCAAATGAGCTATTTTGTTAAAAAATATTCAAGCACATTGAATGAAATAAATAGTATCATGGAATGAAATATGCCTTTGATAACCATAATATTGTGAAAATACTGTGGAGGATGGGACAGCTATATCTATGAAATTTCTTCTCTTGCAAATATGTAGAAAATTATCTCATTCAGTTTCTCTTGCAGTGGTGAAATATGAAAAGAAATAGACTGATGTTTATATTTTTAGACAATGAGAAAGTCATATTCTTATAATAGAATATACGTTTTCTCATTTTTAAGTTTTTACTAGTCACTATATCATGTACCTTAATAATGAAGAAACCTTATTTTTATCAGCAATAGCATATAAACAGATATTGATTTCTTTCCAGTAGTGGCATAAATAATAAAAAGATGGAATGACACAGCCCAATTTAGACAATAAACTAAACCTTAACAAGTTACACTGTTATGTGAGAAGTGATGCAATGACTGAATTGAGCCAAAGTTTTTAAACAAATCAACTATTTAATTATATCTCTATATAGCAGTTCCTTTGGTTTTCAGCTCTTAAAAAATTGTTTTTCAACCTTAGAAGAGTTTCAGAAATTTTCACCCAGAACTGTAAAAATTATTATATAGAATTTTCATTTCCATAAAAACATTTGGAGCTAAGTCTTATTGAGATTCTGGATGATAGTGAGAACTTATTATCTTGAGCCAGAATTATGTTTATCTGAATACTTTATTAACATCCTTGTTATAGGTACCATGAATATTTTGCATGTCTAAAGGTGATCCCTCAATCTCCACTTGAAAATTCTGACCTAATTATCACAGCATTTCATAAAAATTAGAACCCATTATTGCCATGGATACCATCTTAATATTTTCTCTTTTATTTAATGTATTTTAAAATGAAACTCATTTCAAACTACTAAAGACTTTGTCTCCATAACTTATTATTTTACCCTCTCTTAATAAGTGTAATTTTTTCTATTATTTATGTTGGATCTAATTCACTTTAGGCTTGCTTCATACAAGTACAAATGACCTTTTTATAGCATGTTCAAGGTTCACCGAAATTGGTTTTCAATATATGCCTGTGCTCTAGAGCTCTCTCCATGTTTTGTTCTATTGATCTCTCTTCTTTATTACCAATCTCTCTCTTTCTTTTGACTCATTATTATGAAAAACATATAAACCTATTCAAGTCTCATCTATCTTTGAAAACCCTCCAAGGACCCATCCACTCTATCAATCACTGCTCTGGATCTCTTCCCATTTACAGCCAATCTTCATGACATAGTCATCCATTCTCTCCATTTCATTAGCTCCCATTCATTCTGCAACATACACCAAAATTCTCTAAATGAGGTCAACTTTGAGCTTCTTATTGCTAACCCAAACAGGCACTTGCCAGGCTTCACCTAACCTGAGATCCCAGAAACAACAGACAGTGCTGACGATCCTGTTTCTCAAAACTCTTTCTTCCCTTCAGCTTTCCTAAAACTATTTTCCCCAATTTAGATCCTAACCAGAATGACACTATTTCTTGGTTTGTTCAAGAAAACCTTGGATTATGCTTACTGCAGTAGGGTAATATTCATTTTTATATTTGTCCAAGATTCTTTAAAATAAAATTTTACTATGAACTTTTGTACTAAGTATGTCAGATATAGTTGGTGAACTGCTACTTCAAAATGTCCAACTTCTGCTATCATCTTGCCTAGAATGTGAAAAACATAGGCAAAATGTAGAATTCTCATTATTATAATAGTTTAAATATTATTATTATGAGATTGTCATTAAAATGTTCTTGGACACAACCTCATATAGCCTGTAAATTGAGTTTACATCACAATGTATTTGAACAGAGCAAAAGTTAGAGATAGCATGCTCAGTCTTTATTTATTTCTGTGCCTTCTCCAAATAGGATGCTTAAACTCTTAAAAAATGTAGCACTAAGTAAACCCTCAAAATCATTGATTTGAAATACACAATCTTTTACAGAACTTAAAAAGCAATATATTGCTAATTTTTTATCTGAAATTTCTATCCACACTAGATGCTTTTTTTCCCTCTTCTATGCACACCTGCTCACAGTAAAGGCTCTCCTATTATTTGACTTATTCTTGCACTTATCATGCCTTACCAATGATTTCTTACAGTATAAGAGTGGAATCATCCACTCAGGGCACATACTTTTGAGAAATATGCATGCATTTCTTGTCACAGACATTGGTAGACAGACTGTAGCAGGCACCACTCACATTCATTAGAGTTGATGGTAAGCAATTAATGGCTTTCAACTGGGGCACTTGTCCTTGAGCACACTGCCTTTGAGTCACTTCTAATGCTCAGAGAATACTTGCTATTCTCAATGTCTGAGTTTAGAGCTTTGGGAACTGTAGTCTCTAAAGATGTATATAACCATATTAATGCTAAACTAATGCATTCAAGAAGCTTGATTGGGGTATAGGAGAAAATGTTACTGTTTCTCTGTTGCTCAGCATCTTCAATGTCCTATTTCAAACAATTCATTTTGGTTTCTTGAGCAAAATCTATATTTGTCACACTTCCATTTCCTTTTCTACCAAGAGACATAATTATTCTGAACAAACTTCTCATATTTCTATTTATCTAATATGTCTAAAGTGATTTTAAAATAGGAACATATTAAAAGATTTTCTTTAACTTAGTTCACAGACCAACCTCCAATAATGTGACTATTCTGCAATTTTTGAGAAGACAAAATATATTTTAAAAAATATATACTTAGAAATTTAGGGAAAAAAGCCAATAAAAACTGCTGAAGATATATGTGATTCCACTATGACAATTCTAAATTACTAAGTCAATACAGGGTGCTAGTTATCACTATTACTTTATTGGGCAGTAGAAGTTTTATCTTGTTTACATCTATATGTAAGAGGCCAAGAGTGAGGGGAAGATGAGAAATCTGGAAGGGAGCAAATCCCGAGGAGCTTTCTGTGGACTGCGTCTTTGTGAAATGGTCTGGATAAAGCCCTGTGTTCCCTCCCTCAGCCCTGCGGTGAAAGGACATGCTTCAATTGCTGCAGCTTCTTTGGTCCTGGATGATTAAATTCAGCGCTAGCACCAGGGTGTGAAGTTGCTAGGGAGAAAATTTGAAAAGATGCTTATACATAGCTGCAATTGGTATTCTCCGGATTAATAAGGAGCCCAGTGTAATTTAATTCATTTCAAGGCAATGATGCTACCAATCTACCTGTGGAAGAAAATAATGCCTATCTCTGTTTAACATTTAGGAGGGAATTACCTATTTGTGCTGCTTGCTCCCCTCAGTCCTTAATTACCTTGGAATTAAAAAACTTAATTCCAATGTAAATAGAAGTGTCTCTCTGTACAATTCCATCCTTTAGCACATTGTCAAATTTTTGCAACAGTTCTGTAATCTCCTGTAGCCACTTCTCGTGTATTGCAACATCTGCTGTCAAGAGATCTGCCCAAGACAATGATTTGATGGTGGTGCTCTTGGCTCAGAAATGGCCACAAAATTATGAATGTCATGGAAACTTTCATGTGAGGGCTTCTCAAATTCTCTAGTCATGATTATCCCAATCAATGATCTGACGAAATCATATGCTGTACTGTGATACTGATTGTCTGTATGTGTAAAATATATCTCCAATTATATTCTAAGCTGCTTAAGGACGGAGACCTTGGATTTTACTTTTGATATATAGCTATCATTTAAATCACGCCTATGTTCTAAGAATGTTATGTGTCTCATATCTTTAATTAAGCCACACATCCTGCTAGGTATTGTCATCACTATTATACAACAGGGAGACCAAGTCACAGGAGACACGTGGTTGGTGTGGTTCCACATTGCTGAGTAAGTGACAAAGCCATGATTCAAACTGAAGACCCTTGGCTCCAGAGCCCTCTCCAAACACCGCAACATGATGCCTCCTAGTAAATTATGTTTGTTCTTGATGCTATTTGGCCTCAAGGAAACAAATATCAAGGGGGTACAGGCCGGATGTAAGAAAAACTACTGAGATTGCTGCTACTTCCTGTTTGCTTGATTATTACCGATGAGTAGGAGAAGCAAAGTGAAGCATCATGAAGCAGACGGCAGGAACAACATCCAGCAGGACTGGGGACACTCATGTTGCTCTGTGTGACCCATTTTCCCTTATTCAGTAAAATATACAGACATAGTAATAGTAACAACCCTGCCTTTTTTAGACAAAAATTTGCAAAGCATTTAGGAGGAAAAAACACAGAGAATTGACACCTGATCATTAATATTCTCTCCAGGAAAATGAGAGAAGCAAAATAATCTTTAGGCCATTCTCCTTGAGCATTCAAATTCATGCAGAGTAACTTTCCAACAGGAGGTGCCACTGGCTGCTGGGAATTTTTGGTATTCTTTGTTCATAAACACGTGGAAGGCACTACAAACAGAACATAGGATTTTTCTGAAGTCCTGTGTCCATACCATGCAAAGGAGGCACTCAGCAAATATTTCCTACACATCTATTGAAACTTTTGCTTTATATCATGTGTAATCTATTATTTTAAAAATCTCTTTATCTAAGTGGAAACAGAAAAGAAATTATTGTTGTCTAGAAGTTTATATACATGAATTCTTTAACTTAAAAAGAAGTCTTTTAGTATTCAGCTTATGTGCTATCTAATCAGCCATTGACAGTCAAAGACAAAAAGGTATTTTTTGATAGATGATATTGTTACAGAACAGAGGTCCAAGTGGGGGCAATATTTGGCCCACCCAGTGACGTCAGAAAAACTGTCACAGAACAGTCACATACACACACAGGGGCCGGGACTCCGGAGGATGGTATACTAATACCGTCCGGACCATCTACTGGGCTCATCTGTCCACTGCTAATCAGAAGATATCTTTCAATGCCAGAGATTTGTGAAAAGGAAAGGAAAGGTTTATTTAAGGCTATACAAATTTAAATAAGTGACCCAATGTCCCCATTAAACTATCAAAGTCCTTTAGGATAACTACTGATGCCCACAGTGCTTCTTTCTCCTGCTGCCCTTATCTGGGCTACTGTAACTCAGGAAAAGCAGCACACATCCATGTCCCCAGGCCGCTGGCACCATCAGCTGTGTTGCCACCCAGGCAAAGCCTCTTCTTTCCTCCACTAGAGCTGCAGGTGTCTGCACTCTCGCTAAGACCACATGGTTCCCCCCTTAATGGCTGCCTGTCTGGGTTTAAATCCCCGTGCCAGTCTTCCTTTGCAGCCCCATTTCCGACTCCTCCCATAATTGGCCACACCTGCCAGGACTCCCATATCCTTCTAGCTTTACTGGGCTGCCATTGTGAGTCTGGGCATGTGTGGCCCCAAGGCGTGGAGCCAATCATCTCCAAACTCTCATGCAAGCTCTCCCCAGGGGGAGTTGACTCCCTGTTACATCTTGGGTGGAAGTCACTCCCTTCTCCTTGTCTCAAAGCTATTTAACATATCTATGGAACCAGTTAAAGGCTATAGATATGACAAATGACCATGTCAGAGGTTAGCTGCAAAGCTGTTGCTATGTGAAACAGCTCTCAATGGCTCTGCTCTGTTTGTCCCTTCCCCCAACTCACACCTGTGGGGGGAGGGAGGGGAAGGGGTGAGGACATCTTAATATTTCCTGTACACCTTGAGCTCTGGACCCCATTCCAAATCCCTTTTTGGGGCCCCCCTCTTGGCTGCACCCTGTATCAATATAACACAAAATGAGTTCTCTGTCAGAATTAACAACATCAAATCTTTACATTTTGAAAATCTCTGTTGACAGTCTAAACAAAATATCCCACCAGGACTCTAGTTTGGACACTCAGGTTCTCTGTAGAAATTATCTTTCTCCTTTTCCACCTACAGGGGAATCAGCATTCCTCCCCATTGTACAGCTCTCACCAGTAATAATTTTAGCAGTATGAAGGGCTTTTGTGAATATAGATGTTACATGGAGTTTGCACGCATACAAAACTGTACAAGTCTGGAAATTATTTTGATGGGAATTTCACATGAAAACTTTTCTTTTGTGTGAAGTGAGGCAGGAGTTATCTATAGGATATAGTAGTTCAGTGAATTTTATCAATTCCTAATACTATAAAAATTAGAGAATTAGTGGAAAAAGAATTTTAGTTGTACACTGTAAATAAAATACACTACTTATACATGAGTAATATCACTAATAGTACCTTCTGGGGGTGCAGCATTCATTTTCATTCAAAAAGGAAAAGTCAATTTGAAAATAAGGCAATTATTACTATTATTATTCATTGTTGTCAATAGTGTATTTTTTGTGGTACACACTAAAACCGAATTTCCCTCAAATTATATAATTAAGATTGTTACAGAACAGGGATGGGGCAGGGCAAGATATACTATTACTGAAAGCACCGCCACTAGGTTTGCATTGTCCGCCACCAGAGGAAAGACATCTCTCAATGCCAGAGATTTGTGAAAAGGAAAGGAAGTGTTTATTTAAAGCTATACAGACTTAAAGTAGTGACCTAATGTCTTCATTAAGATCCCAAAGTCCCTTAAATCATCCACAAAACACACACAATCCTTCCTTCTCCCTCTGCCCTTATCTAGGGTACTGTATCTCAGGAAAAGTTGCAGTCCGTGATTCAGGCTCCCGGCACCATCAGCTGTGTCGCCATTAGGATCTCCAGTTAATCCAAAGCCACTTGGCACCTTCTCATGGCCCACCAATAAAAGTCCTTGCACCCTTTTTCTTCCTAGCAAAGTCTCCCCTGCTTCCTAAGCTGAGTGGCAAGAGGGAGCACCCCAAAGCCAGGTGGTCCTCACTCTCGCCAAAGCTTTGTGGTTCTCCTGCATTGCCATGGCCGTGTAGTGATTCCTGCACCCCCATTTCTGATGACTCCTACAATCAGTTACACATGCCAGTATTCCTGTATAATTCCAAGTTTACTGGGCTGCCATTGTGAAACTGGGCAGGTGTGGCCCCATGTCATGGAGCCAATCTTCTCCAAGCTCTCACACAGGCGCTGTAACTAGGGGGACCTGCCCCCCAGTTACATCTTGGGTGGAAGTCACTTCCATCCCCCTGGCTCAAAGCATGGCCACTGTTATTTAACATATCTATGCAACCAGTTGAAGGTTATAGATATGTTAAATGACCATGCTAGAGGTTAGCTGCAAAGCTGTTGCTGTTTAAAACAGCCCTGTATATTCCTGCTCCATGTGTCCCTTCCCCCAGCACACCTGTGAGGGGAAGGGTTGAGGACATCCTTTATATCTTTCTAATATTCCTGGACACTCTGAGTTCTGGACCCCATTCCAAATCCCTATTTGGGGCCCCACTCTGGGCTGCACCCTGTTACAAGATGGCAAGTGGTCATCTATGTTACCAATGTATATTTGATTAACAATATGAATATAATGTAGTGAACCAAAATTCAGCTAATTTTCAAAGACAAGCCCAATATAGACATATTCTGATATAATTTGCACATGTCTACAATTTAGAAGACTATAAAAAACTGGAAATATAATTTTAGTTGTTATAAACACTGGGTCCAGCAGAAGCAAGGCTTGCTTGAGTGTGGTTGGTGGGGTACGTGACTGTCTCACACAACATGGACAGCAATGTGAACATTTCACCTAAATTGTCATGTGCTGTGCTTGAGTGTGATGTTGTTATGTTACAGAATTGCATGCTTATGATTTTGTAATAAAAGATTTTGTAATGGAAAAGGGGCATTATTTGTGCCATACCCTGTATATTGCTGCAAGATTATATAAAGCATTTTTCTATTGTTAATTGAAAATTCAACTTAAAAATAGCAAAACAGAATGAAGTATACTGGGCAAAAGTTAGAGCTTCAGGT
Organism: Carollia perspicillata; assembly: GCA_004027735.1. Taxonomy (NCBI): domain Eukaryota; kingdom Metazoa; phylum Chordata; class Mammalia; order Chiroptera; family Phyllostomidae; genus Carollia; species Carollia perspicillata. Next base: position 68,805 of record PVKM010000410.1, read on the forward strand.
AACTGATGTGTGATGGGGTTCTCTTGATCAGCATGTCACTTACCTGTGTCCATTCTGAATGAGAACTTCTTATGTACTCGCCCCTAAAGTAGATACAATTCTTGAAAGCTACAGTTTGCCATGAAGATTTTATAGAAAATGAAGATTTGCAACCACATACCAGAACTCAAGGAAAATCTTCCCAAGTACCTTCATTCCATTTCCCTCCTCTCATACTCTCTTTCCATACAGGCCTCTTCAGCCTCCTGGCCACAGTTTCAACCTGTGGAATCTGCCCTCGTGGTCTCTTCATTCCACTTGATTCTGTTTTAACAGAATTCAGTTATCCTTCACCCTTCTAAATCTTGCATATGTCCTCATTCTCATCACCCAACTCATAAGCAAAGCATGTTTCTTATAATGCTTTGGGAGCTTAAAATATTAATTTTTTTTCTTGTTACAAATAATGTTTTTATTCACAAGTGAAGTAGATATATGAAAATAAAAGATGTTTAAAGATTGAGCCCTGGCTGGTGTGGCTCAGTGGACTAAGTGACAGCCTGCAAATCAGGGTGTGGCCAGTTCCATTCCTAGTCAGGGAACATGCCTGGGTTGCAGGCTGGGTCCCCAGTAGGGGACATGTAAGAAGCAACCACACATTGATGTTTCTCTCCCTCTTTTTACTTCTCCCTTCCCCTCTCTAAAAATAAATAAATAAAATATTTTTAAAAAGATATTTAAAGATTGAGACAAAAGAGTAAAAGGAATTTATAGAATCTATTTATAAGGATTCATGGCAGAAATTAGTTAAATATGGCACCAGAAAGAAAGAAAAGAAAAGAAAGAAAGAAAGAAAGAAAGAAAGAAAGAAAGAAAGAAAGAAAGAAAGAAAGAAAGAAAGAAAGAAAGAAAAGGAAACAAAATACTGATGAATAACACAGCAAAAGTCTTATAGAAATTTTGTTAGATTCTGATGTATGGCACAATGTTCCTACATTTGCAATTAAATGTTATTGAAGTATTTATCAAAAGACACTGTTTAAAGAGTATAAAGTCAAAGTTCAGAGAGATAAGATTTGCAATACTTATATCTAAAGAGAATCTTCATTCAGGATATTTTAAATTCCAACAATCCAAAAATACAAAAATAGATAACCCTTAAGAAAAAATAAACACCTGATGAATAAGAAATTCATAAAAGAGGAAATCCAATGGCCTCATATATATGAAGAGGTATTGCATATTCTTAATTATCAGGAAAAAGCAAATTTAAAACCAATGATGAGATACAACTCTATACCCAAAAGGATGCCTTCAAAAAGAGCTGATGATGCCAATTTTTGGTAAGAGATGAGGACCAATTTGAACTCTCATACACTGTTGCTGGGTTTTAAGTTGGTACAACCTTCTTGAAAAACTGTTTTGTAGTATCAGACAGAGCTAACTATAATCATATGAATAGCTTGAGTCCAAGGTATGCATACGCAAGAAATGTGAACAGGAATGTGTAATATGAACACAATGCTACACATTCATAGCAGCATTCTTCATCATAACTCTGAGCCAGAAACAACCCAAATAATCATCAGCAGTAAAATAAGTGAGTAGTATTGCATTTTTTAAACAGAATATCATACAACAGTGAAAAAAAATCACTTCTACATGCAACAACAGGGATAAATCTCAGATGCACTATTTTAGACAAAATTTTCCAAGCAAAAAAGAACACATACTCTAAGGTCCCACTCATGTCAGACAGGACAAAAAAGCAACAAAGCTAGTTTATGGTGATGTAAGTTAGAAGAGCAATTATCGTTGGGAGCAACACTCGGAGGAGGTGTGAGGGAGACTTCTCAAGGCTTGGGTCTTTATTATATTTTTATACAGGCAGAGGTTACACAGGTATGTTTATTTTAATAATCAAACAGTAGAGTTATGATTTGTATATTGTTATGAATATATAATACAGTTTAGTTCTAAAGGCTTAAAAATAAATGCAGTAAACTTCTTTTCAGTTTTTTCTTTCCAATAAAAGCAAATATAAAATATTTACTACTTCATTTTTCTCATGATCAAGATATAGATGCTTCAATTAACTCATTTGTTACCATTGGCTCTAGTTATCCATGCATCAGTATTCATTTGAAATTGTAAGTAATTATAAGAGAGGAAGCAGAATCTTTTTTTCCCTTTTTTCTCTTTTCCTCAGAAAAGTGCAAGCAAAGTAGCATGTGGGAGCTTGTCCAAGCTATGGAATAAGATGCTGTGTCTTGAGAGACATGAACTATTATGTATTTTAAGTCATTACATTGAAGATGAAAATACATATACCCACGGAGACAAGTAAAGGGCTATTTCTATCTTTAATATCTGTGATTAATATGCAAGTTCAAGATGGAGGTATCGGGGGTGGAAGATGTATAAAAATCCCATTTTATTTTATTGAAAATAGTGAAATGCAGATGAGGGGTCAGGAAAATTGATCTCCTTATTGTACAAAACTATAGCTCTTCTCTACTAAGACCTTCCTTTGTGGGTCCACCTATCGGGTACATTAAACCTTTGTCCAGGTTTGTCCATGCTGGTGAAAGAAACAACATTATTAAAACTTTGAGAAGTAACACGTGGTTATTGATGAGGATGTATGAGGTGTCAGGTTTGTCTCAAAGTAGTGGCTGAGGAAAGACATAGAAGGTCTGATTATCAAGGAGACAGCTTGTGCTCAGATGTTGGAAGACCTAAATAAAATAGTCATTAAGGATGTACTTTTTGTTTTTGTTTTTTTTTTTAAGTGGGAGAGCCATTTAATGATGTGGAAAAGAAAATCTTAGCACTACAGTTTAGGATACTTACTGTGATACTAAAAGTTAACTTGGTTGGAAAAAAGAAAGACTAGCCTAAAAATCTCATATTTTTGTGGAAAAGCTAGAAGGTGTAATTTTCTGCCCAAATAATGCTTTCTTAGAAAAGACATACCACTACATTTTCAAAGCAAACTGACCTGTAAATAGATATTCACATCCTGAGAACAATTATTTAATGATGGAAAACTGAAGTTGATATTTTCTCTCTAACACTATAACATTTGGCAATTCAAAACCTAATTTCTAATTATAAGAGGATCCTATCAGGAGTTTAAAAAGACACTTAAAAGGAGAGGAAGTACTAATATCACTAGTGTACACAAATGTTCTGAGGTTTGTCTGAAAGGATGAAAGTTAGTCCCCACTCAACCCCAAGCAACTGAAATCTTTTCAACTCTAACTCCTCGTGGTGGATCTCACATTTTTGATACATTGGACACAGATTTTTTCAGACTTGTATGAAAATAAAAACTTTACTACTAGTAATAAAGATACATAGATATAGATATATAAATTAAATATATGCATTAAATTTATATCATACACATTTTAATAATATATTATATTTAATTCATATATATGTATTAAACCAAAATCCTCCTAATGTCAGAAAGGAAAAATATGTATCTCAAAAGTATGTGGTGATATATTAGACTGATCCTGCCAAAAGATAAAATTTCTTCATATTATTATGCTTTATCTAAAAGTTCATGATGTTTTTATATTCTACTGCATAGTACATGTCCATGTTTCTTTTAATATAAACTTTAATATTCTAAATTATTTAAAATTTGTTTACCAAAAGTTTTAAGTAAATATTTTAAATTTCTTAAAATTGAGTAAATTTGATGATTCACAAGACTGTGCGGTTGTCTACACAATTGTGATTCTTCCCTTCTGTCTTATACACCATCATTCTGATTTTGTTTGTAGCAGCAATTTCTGATTACAAATATAGTGGTACCATGGTACTCGTTAATTCATCCTAGCAAGTGCTGAGCAAGCGATGACTGATGAAGCATTTTCTCTTGCTGGGCAGCATTGTAACTCCTACAGGTTCGATCAAGTATGAGGAGTGGCAAGCAAGCTCCAAGTGCTGAAACATATTTTCTTGTCAAAATACAACAAGTACCAGGTTTGACAAGTTCTGAAGCTGACAAGTATCGAGGTATGATTGCATTCCTTACACCAGGCCTTCTCCTAGTCTGGGGAGGCCATTGACCCAGTTCAGTTTCCTGGGCTATAAAGTGTCTTGTAGATGAGGATTCTAGAAAAGCTATTATTTTTCTGAAAATCAAAAAGTGGGGTGAGAATCAGATGTAATAAGCTTTTTAGTTCTTGCTTTTTTCCGTTTTCCTCCCCAGAGCATTGAAGCAGGCCTGGAGGTGGAATAGTCACTTTGAGCTGTGGACTCATGGACAAGTAAGTATAACGAATAGCCTAGTAAGAATCTAGAAGAGCCCGAGATGCACCAGCGCTGTGGCTGCCTACCTCTCTAGTGCTGTCCAATACAATAGCTGCTAGTCACATGTACTTACACAGCATTTGAAATGCAGCTAGTGAGAATGAGAAATGCATTTTTAATGCATGCATTTTTATTGTATGTTTTCCATGACCACTCTACATTTGATTAGTAGCCACATATTGAGTAGGACAACTAGACCTATACCTCTGTTTAGGCAGCTTTTTTATACACAATTCACTGTCCTCTTAACTAAAAATACTATGTTTATACTGGGGCTTCACCATCTCTCTTTACCTCTTTTTTTTCACACACGCACACACATGCATGCACACACACACACACACCCCTACTCTGAAAACCTTTCCTTTGAATCACTATCAGGTCACAACTTGGTGGGAGTGACCTACGGATAACTACGACTCTCTTTACAGTGAAACACAGGATGAAGAAAAGGAATAGAAACACGGAGCACTGAAAATCTGTTGATTTACTGCAGACAAGCCCCAAACATAATCGAGCTTCTCCATCTGCATTTCTCAGTGCAAGCAACTAAATAGTGCAGAAGAATGTGTGTTCCAGGTAAGTTCAGTCTTTCCTTCACCAAGAACACTGTGTTCTGCTTCCCCATCAAAAGATATGTCACATCCTGCATGGTTTGCAGCTCTGATTTCTTCATTTCATATTCAGACATGGTATCTCTTCTGATGCGAGTTTGTATTGTATTGGGTCAGAAGAGGATAATGACTAGGCAGAAAGCCCTGACTGATGGTAAGCAATACACATATGTTCAGTTTCTTCTTGTCTCCAGATCATTCACACAGATCAGAGGATACACAGAAGGAATAGGAGGCTAACTTTGGACAATTAAAAGGATTAGCTACTGCTGCCATCCTGTAAGCCAGAAACAATGTTAAAAAAAAAAAAACAGTCTTGTCTTTGAGTACAGTGAAAGAAGAATCTGAGTCCTGGAATTTCAATCGTAACCATAAATATAACTCTATGAACACAATGTATTAAGGATGTTGCTGTGCTGGTGATTTTCACCCTCTGTTGCTAAGTGCGATACAGCCCAATGGCATATCATACAGAGAATGTGTTAGGCACCCTTTGAAAAAAAGCCTTAGTGTTTTTATGAAATGGGTTATTACTGTCTTTCATCTTAAACATTAGAGGATTTAGAAGCTATCCATATCCAGCTATGGCCTTAATGTCTATCTGATACTAACTGAAGCCATGTTATTAAGTTGAAATTGCTTATTTTCAGTCAACAGGCCTTTATTTTATATGCTCATTGTATAAAAAAATATTAGAGCATAAAAACATTTTAAAGGTTTTAAAGAATTGTTTTCCAAGTAGAAATTATGGCAAACCATTAAAAACAGATGTATGAGAGGATGTTTCTTTCCAGAAAACACAGTTCTGGACCTGAGCATTTCACTGCAGCTAGAACGGGAGGCACTTAGATGAAGAAAACCACTACTCTCTGACATGCAAATTCTAATTACACTGAGATTTAAATTATATTGCAAATAATGGTGGGTACCTGTGATAAACCCAAGGAAAATACCAAAACCTGGAAAAATCCAGATAAATAAATAATTTGCTTCAAAGCCTTCCTTAACTATAAAGTAAGTACCAGCTCATTTGGAACCTATTAGCCACTTAATAAATAAAAATAGGGAGGACTTGTTGAACACTTACTATGTGCCAGCCACTCTGCTAACCACTTTATATTTGTTATCCCATTTACTCTCCTTAATGCAGTGTTATAAAATTGAATATGATCGAAGCAACATTTTATTAGCTTTACAAAAGATTTGCATTATGTCATAGTTCAGTAAAGATATATTTCATATTAGTTTTCCATTATTACCTATAAGATGAATAATAATCTCCAATGAGCAAGTGAATATGTTAGAAAGACTTTTAAACTATAAATCCATTAGATTAACATCCTTTCACACACGTAGGGCTCTACTGCTGATTCATCCATGGCTATGAGCAAACCACTGAAAATATCCCTAACAATTTGCCTTATGAGTTTTGAGAAATTGTTTCAAGTATGTACAAAATAATAACTAAGTGAGGAGGAAGAAACAAAATGGATGGTACTCCTTAACAAAAAGTTTTTGATTCAAAAAAAAGATAGGAATAAGACTTTGTTATATGTGTTTCCTAAAGATAATGAAGTAGAACCAGGAATAAAATTATTCAGAAGTTTGCCAGAGTTAATGTAGCTTTAATTTAAAATTTCATATATCAAAGCATAGCAGCTAAGTAGAGGTGGATGAAACAATGAAGCAAAATGTTAAGAGAAGAAAATTTAGTCAGAATCTACTTACGACCACTTACGTGTCTCAAGATTGTTCATAGTGCTGGGTTCTGTGAAGAGGAATAGACAGGAAAAAGTACAAAGAGATAGACAGAACTTTCCCATTAGCTTGCCTGATTTCTTGAAGTGCATGCTAGGTTGAAATTAAGTGTTACAAGTTTGTACATCATCGTAGTTTGTGTGATATTAGAATTCCTAAACTAAGTTATAGCTTTTGTCTTAGGTTGGTGACTAACATTTCTCAATGATTAACTCATCCACCTCTTCTGCTTTCTCCTCAAATTACCCAGGAAATCAACAGTGTCCAAGTTCCCATGGCCTGGAGAGAGTACTAAACCTGATCTGCCACATTTGGAGAGGAATTAATTCCCTCTGCCACACAACAGACGTGCCAGATTCTGGAAATACTCACAGCTACTGTGTATTTTGATGAGTGAAACAAACATAACCACACAGGAAGGTCAGGACTATGAGGTTCAGGTACAGTCACATGGTGTAGTGAGTGCCCTTGGAGAGAGAGGATCTCCCATCAAAACTCTGAACCTGCCTTTTTCACTTTCAGGTGCTCCCTCCATACGTTTAGCAATTACCTTGGAGACCAAGCACCCTGTAATGTAGCTTGGCCAGGTGGGAACATTTCCAAACAGGGAAACCAGACTCAGCATGGGAATACCACTATATGTTGAGGGCAGTCATTCTGTGGCTGGCAAAAGAACTACCATTTTTGTTTTTTCAAAATGTCAGGAGAAAAAACATCCCACCCTTTAGAGTTGGAAGCACAGGCAAAATGAGAGGCACATCATGCCTTAGTGTTGCAGAACCACACTGGCCAAAATCTGTCAGACTGTGGAAATTTGGCTAAGACTTCGCACATTGAACTGTCCTCAAGCTGAAGATCTGAGAGGAGTGTTCTGGGAACATGCAGATGGACCGGAGGGATGCCAAGAGAAAACTGTGCATGCTATCTGTGTTGAATAGCAAACTCCTGGGATAGAATGCTCATTATTCGAGAATGAGGAAACTGGAGGAAGTTTAAAGTAGAAGAAATGGCCTTAAGCTAATGAAATGACTAGTCAAGACATGGGGAACATTGCCTTAAAACCTAGTAGAGTTGACTCTTCAAATGTAGTACAGCAAGAAATGTAAGGCAATGTTAAATGCATTTACTATGTGCTAGCACTAAAGCATAAGAAAAACATACCCTATCTGCAATAAGAGGGGAAAAAAGGTCAAGAAGCAAAATAGAGAGAGATCAGCATGATGATAAATTTAGAGATAAATTTTAGAGAGCCGTATTTGACAAAATACAGCTTTATCAAATACAGCTTCATCATGCCGCTTATCAACTCTGATTTTGTTATTTAATTTTATGTAATCATAAAATTCTTTATAAATAATAAAGAAAAACTAAAACAATGCTAAAATCTATCAAGATAGTTCAAAATACAAAAAGGAAAGTATGGAATAATATCTATTGAAGGAACCAGAGTTGTGCCACCCTAAGCTGCTTTTTGGGACATTGAACTTTAGCTGTTTATTAAGAAACAAAAGACTCAGAAAGAAACTTTGACCTTCCCATCTTTCACGCCCAACAGATTCTGAGAAACCTGCTTCAGGAAGGTGATCTAGGAATGCCTGCTACAGCCCAGTTTGAATTAAGTGTGGTAAATAGAGGCTTCAAGCAGGAAGACACCAAGCCTGTTTGCTATATATGCTCTGTTTCTGAGTTGTTATATATCCTCTGTTTCTTACTGTTTCTGAGGACATATATTTTCCTGCCATGTATGTTCTGGCTCTTACTCAACTACCTGTAAATGGCCCATTCTCCTTCTGAAATCTAATACTCATTCTCTCTCTTTTTCCTTTGTCCAAAATGTCTTTTATACCCAATGTTGCCTCACTGTCTTTGGAATTTTCATGCCCATGTGAATTGCTCATGTGCATGAATTAAAACTTAGCTAGTTCTCCTGTTAATCTGTCTCTGTTAATTTGATTTATTAGTCCAGCCAGAAGAACTTAGAAGGTGGAAAACAGTATTATTTTCTTTTATCTCCCACACTATAATTTAGGTTTAAGAGCTCTAATAAAAACTACTAAGAATAAATCAATACATGACACAGCTACATATTTTTTTGCTATTTGAGAAAAAAATAAAGTCATATCCTAAGCTTACCACATATATGATAATAATGCCAAGCAGTTGGAAGAATTTTATGTGATGCATACAATTGTAACTGGGTAAGATGGAAATATAGGTGAAGATGGGTGTGTGATATAGGGGAGGGAGATAATAAGGATTTTATAGCACAAAATCATGAAGTAAATGTAAAGAAAAATTACTTTGAGTATATTATTATTAGACATGTATAAAAAAGACAACAGTCCCTTAATGGAGTCGCTCATGCTAAGTCTCATGTCATCAAACTGAGACACAATACTTAACTACATTTTTAACCTCTTCCAGAAGTAGAATCTTAAACCAGTCAATCGGGAATTACCTGGTTAGCACCAGTGAGGTAATTTGTCCTTAAATGAAGGGATCATACCACAAATAATCTGCTCTTTACTGGCATAACTTCTTTGTCTAACCTCAATCTGCCTAGTCTTTCATTTTGTAAAGTTCTTTGGATAGGTGCCACCCAACTCATCAATAACTGAATAAACCAATAAGATTTTTCAAGTTTACCATTAAATTTTTTAATCCTCACTTACAGATATATTTATTAATTTTAGAGACTGAAGGGGGAGGGGAGAAGGAGAGAGAGAGAGAGAGAGAGAGAGAGAGAGAGAGAGAGAGAGAGAAACATCGATGTGAGAGAGAAACACAGATCAGTTGATTCCTGCACGTGCCCTGACCAGAGATCAAATCTGCAATCTGTTGGTGTATGGGACCAAAAGACTGCCACTTGGCCAGAGGTGAATTTTGTTTTCTAACAAATATAATTCTATTAGAAAACAATAAAACCACCATAAACAAAATTATAAGTACACATTTACCATGGAAAATATACAAGAACCAAAAAGATAATTTCCCACAAATCAATTTCTAAAATTCTATGAATAGCTTCAGTGTTTTATAGAACTTACACTATTCAACATGAAGAGGACAAACAACCCAATCAAAAAAACAGGCCAAGGACCTGAATAGACACTTCTCCAAAAAGGACATACACATGGCCAATAGACATGTGAAAAGATGCTCAAAGTAACTACTCATCAGAGAAATGCAAATTAAAAGCATAATGAGATATCACCTCACACCTGTCAGAATGGCTACAATCAATAAATCAACAAACAACCAGTGCTAGTGTGGACGCAGAGAAAAGGAAACTTTTGTGCACTGTTGGTGGGAATGCAGAATGGTGCAGCCACTATGGGAAACAGTATGGAATTTCCTCAAAAAATTGAAAATGGAACTGCCTTTTGACCCAGTGATCCCACTTTTGGGAATATTTCCTAGGAATCCTGCAACTCTAATTCAAAAGAATATATGCACGCCTATGTTCATTGCAGTGATATCTATAATCACAAAGATCTGGAAACAATCCAAGGTGCCCATCAGTAGGTGAGTAGATAAAAGAGCTGTGATACATTTACACAATGGAATACTACTTGACTGCAAAAAAGAAGGAAATCTTACCTTTTGTGACAGCATGGATGGACCTGGACATCATCATGCTCAGTGAAATAAGCCTGTCACAGAAAGACAAATACCATATGATTGTATTTACATGAGGAATCTAATGAATAAAATAAACTGAATAAACAAAATAGGAACAGAGGCATGGACACATGGAACAGACTGACAGCTCTCAGAAGGGAAGGGGGTTGGAGGCCTGGATGAAAAAAGGTGAAGACATTAAGCTAAAAGCCATATATTTATATGTAGTTTATATATATATATGATATAAACCCAGATTACAGTGTGGTGTTAGCCCGAGAGAAAGTGGGGTGGAGGTTGGTGGAGGTGAGCAAGTGGGGCAAAAATGGGGATGGAAAGAGACTTTGCTTGGGGCAATAGGTGAGCAATGCAGTGTGCCGATGATTTTTTTTTAGTTATATACCTGAGACCTGTATGTTTTGTGAGCCAATGTCACCTCCATAAATTGGATAAAAATAAATAAATGAAATAAAATAAAAATGATATGAGTAGACAATTCATAAAAATATGTATAGCTAATAAGCATCCCATAATTTTCGATCTCATTGTTAATTACATAAATTAATATTCTATGTCACCTATTAAATTCACAATGATAATTTGGGTGAAAGTGCACAAACTGGGCATTCCTACTTCTGTGGGGAATAAAGCCCAGAATGACTTTTCTGGGAAGCAATCTCTTATACTTAAAAAAAAATCTTTAAGAAAATATTAAATACCCTTCGACCTAATGTCTTACTTTCTACTATTCTATCCAGTGGTAATAAAAAATCTGACAAAGATTAATGTGCAGTTATATTCATTGTGGCATTACTTTTAATAGCAAGATAATGGAAAAAACCCACATGTTCAACATTTGGAAAATAATTAAAAACATATTGCCACATCCATCTGCTTTTGGGTGAATAGGTAGGCATTGATTTAAATCCTGATTCTCTGTCTTCTCTCCATCTGACTCTTTGTAAATTAGTTATTATGTCTTATGCTTCATTTCCTCAAATGCAAAACAGGGTTAATAATACCTATCCCAAGGTATCAGTGACAAAAGTAAATGTTATGATACATTTAAAGTGCCCGGCACCTATGGAACAAAGAAATGTTGTGCTTCAGAAAAGTCGTCAAAATAATGTTTGTGCAAATCAAATTGTATGAATTGATCTGAATATTTTTGAACAAAATTCACACATAAAATTCAGGATATTATTTTGTGTGTTTCCTTCCGGCCTTAATTCTTGCGTGCTTGTGCTGGTTGATTGCACCTTCCCCATACCTGACCTGAATTTGGAGTCGGGTCTGTAAGCTGAGGTGCCAGTGGGAATTTGCCTGGGAGCTGTCATGGCAAACAAGGCTCCTTTCCCACAAGTGGAAGCACATTTGTACACAAATGCAGGCCTGGGGATGTTGCCCTCTAGGGAAGCTTTCAGAATTAGAAGCCTCTTTGGTGATCAAGCACTGTGACAGGGGTTGAGTAAATGGGCCACTTAAACAGGAGATTTCCCCCACTGGTTTATGGGATCTAGGCAACATTGTCTGGTGTGAATAGTGTGACAAATGGGGTGTGACAGGCGAGAAGACAATTACAAAACCAGAGTACCAAATTATTTAAGTGTCCTCTACATGTGTATAAACAAATAAAATTCCACAAACTGAAAAAGTGAGACCTTCAGATGCAGTAATTTAGAGGACTGAAAGCAATTCTTCCATAAATAATATTAAAATTTATTGAACTTCTAGGTTCTATGCATGACTCTTTAATAATTCTTTTTGTGAAATTATCCAGTAGTTACAACACCTCTGTGACTTCATTTTGTTATGAAAACCATTTCGAAAAGGAAGAAACTGAGACACAGAGATAATAAATGACTTACAAATATTACTTGCTAATATTTGTCTGAGCTGGGACCCAGATTAGGGGACAATGACTTCAGCATCTGAGCTCTTCATAAATATGCAGCTGTCGCTCATTGGTAACTTTGTTAACAATAATACTAAAAACAAAAAAAGGCCACTTTTGAATGTCTATTATACATTAGGCTCTGTGTTATTTTATAAAGTTTATCACTTTTAATCCTTTCAATACAAACTCTGATGTTTATGCACTGTGATTTCTAGCACAACTTGTGACTATACAAAGTACAAGTTTGGGGCCAGGGTGATTATGAACTACTACTCTATCCCTAAGATGCCCTTTCCAATTTAAAAAGTTTACCTTTAAATGTTTACCTTGTGCAAAATTAGAGCCCTCATATACTGCTTATAGAATGTAAAATGTTATAACAGTTTTGAAAAGTCTGGCAGTTCCTCAAAAGGTTAAACAAAAGTTATTACATGACCTAGTAATTCCAGTCCTAAGTATGTGCATAGGACCACCTAAAACATGTCCACCCAAAAACATGGATGAATGCTTATAGCTGCCTTGATTTACAACTGGCAAGAGTAAAAACAAGTCAAATGTCAATCAACTGGTAAATGGATAAATAGGTGTATCCATTCAATGAATTACTACGTGGCAATAAATTAAATGAAATACTGATAAATTTTGCAACATAGATGAACCTTGAAAGCATTAGGCTAAGTGAAAAAAACCAATCACAAAAATCAGACATTGTATGACTTCATTTTTAATAAATGCCTAGAATACACAAACCCATGGAGAGAGAAAGTTGATTGGTGGTCGCCTGGCACTAGAAGTGGAGGGATCTGGGGGATGTGGAGAAAGACTGCTAATAAGTGTAGGGTTTCTTTGGGGGATGATGGAAACATTCTAAAATTGATTATGGTAATGGTTGCATGACTATAAATATACTAGAAATAATTGAACTGTACACCATAAGTGAGTAAATTGTAAGTTATGTGAATTATATCACAATAAAGTGCTTATAAAAATGTTTATCATGACTTTCATTAATACCAAAGCCCAGAAGTTCAAAACTGCCTAGAGTATTTAGAATAATAACCACCTATATTTTAGAATTGAAAAAGGCATGAGATACTTTCTATTCCACCCTCAGTTTATATATCATAAAGGACAAAATAGTTCTGTCTTTCTCTAGGTCATACAAACAGATGATAAAACTTTCTCTACAATTTAGGACTATTCTCTCCTGCCTTGTATTCATTTTGCATAGTTAGCAGACACATAGTTCCAACAACCCTGGTTTATGTTCACTTTGGGAAAAAGAGCTCCCAGATCCTGATGATACCTGACAAGACTCTATGCTGATGTAATTTTTAAAACTTGCTTCAGTCCCTTTCATTCAGGCCTTGTTCGATCATCATCCACTAAGGTGCATTCTGCGACCACCCTGTAAAATAGTGCCATGGTGCAACACGTGGTGTATTTATTTGTGTGCTGTCCATCTCTCTTACCAGGACATAAGCTTCACAGAATGGGGGAGATTTTTGTTATCTCACCTAATTTAATTTGGCCATGCATGTAGTTTTAAACTTTTATTCTTTGAGTTTTACATTAGAGCAGTTTCCAAAGAGGTGTGAGATAGCATGGCCATGCTCTGTAGCTTTCCTTCTCTTCCACAGTTTTATGGTTAGATAAGAATGAAATTTACGTGAGACCAATTTTGTTACATGTCAGACATCAGTAAACATGCAGTCTTTAGCAAGCTGGTGCAAAACTGCACACAAACTATTCTGTAAATCAAAACATTGCAGCTTTCTGTTCTTTTAGTTACCCCAACCACAGTTGGCCCAAAGAGCAGATAAAGCAATCTGTTTTGTTACACTCATGGTCATCTTCAGGCAATGGCCATAACCCTGCCTGAGACTGACTGGAAGTTACAAGATAAAGGATTTGCTGGATTCATGTGCTTCGTTGTGCAAAAGCGGGGAGTATTTTGAAAACACTTTAACCAATGGATATTTCTTGAATGTTCTCCACTGAAAATTCAAATGTTGTATTCATCATAATACTCAAGAGCCACTGCTTCACTAGTATAAACCCATTTCTGATGGCCAGTATGCTAATTTGAAAACCATTAGTAGTTCAGTCCAAAGTTATTACTGAAGTCACTGCTGGAGTGCAGGTCTTCTAAAATGATGGGACTGACCACCCAAACTGCATTCTTGATTACAGAAGCTAATGGCTCCTACTTATTGGTCCTTAAACTAAATTATGCATAGAAATCTCATTCTGTCTAAGCCGAACTAGTTAACATGTGGTTCAAACATCTTAACATTTATCTTGTTTATAACTGTAATCTCATCACCTAGAACTGTGCCTCAGCATAGTGTAGCTGCTCTATGGATCTTTCCCAAATAGATAGTTTTTGTATTTTTAGGTAAAAGTTCTCAACACTGTCCACTGAATCTTATTTTAAGATACTTATTTTCTTATTAAAATATCAGTTGTATTGGTTTCAAAAATTGGTTTTATGATTTATGTGTCATTACATTACACTGAATGTAGTGAATGTAATTCCTGAAATTACCATTTTGAAGGATGGTAGTAAAGGGGACAGGCATAGTACAGAAAGGTCATCTCTTCTTCCTTTGAAAGCTAGGCCTTAAGGCTTTTTATTCTTAAGAAAGAAATTAGGACAAATTAGAGGAGCCAGTCTTTCTCTGTCCCATGGGATTATGGAAACAGGGAAGAGAGAAAAAAGTGAAACTGGTGACACATGTGTTCTGATCTTTCCTTTCTAGGCCTTGACATGGAAAGAAGAGTCAGATGAGAGTGAGAGAATGTTCTGCCCCATTTCCTTTTGGATTATGGGGAAAAAAGGTGTCTTGGGTGTTATCTTCTCCCACATCAATTTTCTGTTGTTCATGCCAGAGTAAGTGGTCATATGACATATTAGGCAAGTTTGACTCCCCAAAATACTTGCATGTGTTATGGTGGGGGCCAGAAGACTTTGAGGGTCCTCCTGGATACTGAGCTTTCCTGGAGCATTTGGGAATTCACATGGGTAAGTGAACCACCCAAGTGGGGAATGGCAAAAAGACCTGATATGAGACCAGCTCTGTCCGGAGAACCATCATGCTTTGACCAAACTAGAAGGAAACAGATGATGAGTTTCACTGGTCCCTGACTTTAGATCTAACTTGGTAGTATTGATAATGATTTGTGCCACACAAAACAGAAATTCTGACCAATTCTGTTTGAGCAATTCCATGGTACATATTGAGAGAAACAAAAACAGAGAGAGAAGGAATGGTAACGTGAAAGAGAAACAGACAACGTGCGACAGAGAGAGTGAAAGGGAGAGAAAGACAAAGACAGAGAGACAGAGAAGTGCCCCCTGCAATTTTACATAGTTAAAAATTGGAAGAGTCCTCGCTTTCATAGCACGTATACTGAAATAATTGGAAGAATGTTTTCAAAGATCAGCTTTTGGCCTGGATCTTTTTATATGTTTTAGACCCTTTTTAAATTTTTCCTCCATAACATCCCACATACTTCTGGTTTCTGATGCCACAAAATATGTTTATATTTTAAATCCTCTCGCCTTGTATTCCCATGGATAAAGTAGGGTGAGTTGTCACAGTGGACAGCAAGGGCAGTTCTGGGAGGCCATTCCTATCCTCAAATTGCTAGCAGTAACAGAATTCTACAGGGGAGTAAAGGTGACCTTCAGAAATACATCTCACAACTCAAACTAAATATAATCTCAACTCCAATTCTCCTGCTTTTGGTGGAACCTCAAACACCAGCAGCCACTCTGCTTTTACTCGAGATGAGGAAAGGTATGAGAGGGAAGTACTGCCTGAGTGGAAAAGTACAGTGCTCTTAACTAATGAAAATGAAGTATATTACTTTTGACATTTTTATTAAAAATAGACCATATTAAGACATTGCAAGCACTTCAGTAAATACTCATCTTAATGGAAGGCTGAAAAATAAGAAGGACTGAACATTTTTTTGCCCATAATGTATCAGTATTTTGATTAAATTATTTTAATGGGAGAAAGCTAAAACTGGATAGAACAAAAAGTAAAATTTACCCCACTGAATAGTGGGTGCAGGCTCAGTCAGAAAACCAGATTTGTTATAGAAAAAACACATTTTTAATCTACACTCAAACTTTAAGGTAATTCTTTACAGTACATCTATGCATATTTTGAATAAACTGCCTGCCTTCCATCTTTACTGAAATATTCCTTTTTTTAAGTACGTGACATAACTGCCACCTCTGCTTTGAAGCCTTCCCTGATCACCAGAAGGAGTGAACTCACACAGAATGAATTTTAATGGTATTTCCTTTGCACTTACTTCCTGATAGTCATTTCTTGCCACTCTATATTTTAGTTACATGTTTATAACGTTATCTGTGGGGAAAGTATATCATTCATTGCCCTAACAAGCCACCTCTGGGAATGAAAGGGGGCATCATATTAATTAAGCCAAGAACACGGTATGAACTCAGACTACCCTGAGGGAACTGGAAAGGTTGGCACTTTTTATCTCCTTGTTCTGAATGAGAGCTTTTGAAGCACATGGATTGGAGCTTTGATTTTTGTTCCTCTATGGTACTTAATAATATTCATTAAATTCAAAATAGAGGTGTTTAATTTGTTAGATGATTGCTTTACTGGCTAATTTTAGAAATTTCTCTATTGAATTCTAAAGAGTTTCTCTTTCTGGTGTATGGATATCAAATCATGACTTGCACCCAATTCATAGAAACAAGAATTTCATAATGCTATAAATTAATAAAAATTGTTCAATGATTTATTCAATAAATACACATACACACACCTATACAAGATGTGCAAACACATATTATGAGCAAAGTTCACTATGAATCATGAACAAATATTTCTTCTTTTTAATTTGATTGGCCACATGCCAAATTTGAAAGATTTGGATTTCAAAAAAACCCTAAATGATCAAAACTGATTAAACTGATTGAACTGATGAAGATTGAAGAAAATCAGAATGATCCACCACATTCCATAAAATTGATTATTAATTTTATTATATGGATTATTTATTATCTAATTTATATACTTAAACATATTTTATATTTTTGTTATTATAAACAATGGTAACATTTTTCTGTGTTTCAAATCTCTAAAAGATTGTATAAAAAATTCAAGAATTGTCAACAATCTCACATTGAACATACTATCCCATTATTTAGAATTCAGTTGTAGCTTTGTTTAAGGTTGTGATATGAATTCTTGGATCCATTATGTGATATTTCAGTAGGGTTTTATAAACTAGGTTTTCATTGATTCAGTAAATATTCATAGTTTATTTTAATTCATGAAAACTAGTTCATTCACTATGTTATAACCTGAGGATAAACCAGTGAAGACAAAATATTTAATCAGGAACACCATCTTACTTATATGTTTAAAATATTTGAGTTGGGATCTAGTTTTATATTTGGTAATGTAAAATTTATTAATAGATGTGTTATTTTTTAAAAAATAGTATTCTAAGCTAAATACTGTTAAGGTACATTAGGTATAGACATGAGTTTTATCTGTATATGATCATAAAAAATGCAAATATAGAGAAGAATTTATTTAACTTTTTTGTTCATCAATGGAATAATATGTAAATTACTATAAAGTTTCTTAAAACAAACTTGGATTTCCCTGGAATGATGTTATATTCTATTATGGCAGATCTTATCACATCAGAATATATTCAATTTTTTACAAGGCAGCAATTAATTTCAAAGCCTGAAGATTCAGAATATTTTCTGTGGCCCAAAATACTGCTTCACTTAGTTTCATGTTAAATATGATGCTACAGGTCATATGACTAACATAGATGTATAATATTGAAATTAGACCCATGTAAATAAAAATATATCATAGTTCATGTATAAATCAAGGTCCTAGCAGGATACAGACAGTATATTCAACCAGGATAAATCAAGGATAGTTTGTTAAAGTGATTACTTTAAAAGTTAGTAATGTGACAATCTTTGTTTACAGAACTCCATAGAGAAAGGACTGTGTGCTGAATACCCAGTGTGTCTGTCTGCCTTCCTCCTGATCATCTCTTAAAAATCCATTATTGGCTAATTTCAGTTGGAGTCAGAGGACAAGACAGCCTGCTGAGGTAGGCTGCCCACATAGGTGAGCAGGGTGGAGAGTGAATCTCGAAGGACAAAAGAGGATACATGGTACAGTTCATCCTTTCGTTTCTCAGCATACGCCATTGTCTTGGTCTGGGTGACAGGTGTCTTCCAAATACAGGAGAGAGTGTTCCACAGCACATTCATTCAATCATACTCCTGAAACCCCAAATCATTAATCACAACCACTATCATCTCTTTCTCCAAAGGCCAGGGAGTCAATGTGGTGTCACTCCTACAGTCAAACATACTAATTCCAATTATATGCCCAGGAATTGAGAAAATGGACACTGAATGGGTGTATGGGTAACCATGAACTCACCGCAAGCCATACTTTTGCCAAAACTCCATTTATTATCTGACCCCCATAGTTTCCACTTGATGAGGGAGAAAGAAAGAGGGCATGATAGTACTTTGAGTCTCTGTATTGATGTCAACTCAAATTCTGTTTGCAATGATTCTTGAACTGTTTGTGTAAGAAGAAAGAGAGAAGGAGCTAAGAAAGGGTGGGAAAGTTGTCACACTGTGATATAAATAAAAGAGAGAGAGGGAGGAGTTTGGATGGAATTTAACATAGGCTCAGTAAAGCCATTTGTAAACCTGGAGCCAAAGTTGGTCCATAGGATACCGTGTCTCCTAGAAAGGATCCGCCTTAATATTTCTCACTCCTTGAAAGGGAGCAGCCTATGAAAAGTATGGCTTCAGTCCAAACTTGAGAACAAATTTCGAAGAGCAGCATATTATCAGTTATTGTCAGTCAGTTATCCTCCCTGTAGCAAGAGGTCTACCAGGCACCTTGCATTTCTATTACATTATCATAGTGTGGAGAGAATGGAACTGTTTGTGGGATGAGAAATGGGATTCCAAATAAAATCAAGCTGGGGCAGCTTGTGAAATCTTATTTCTTCAAATTTTTACAAATTTTGAACCCATGAGTTAAGACAGAGACCTAAGAGTGACATTTGTATGACAAATCTCTAGGAAGAATAGGATAGAGAGCTGGGTAAAGGAGCCTGAAATAAGGAGCCAATTCTGTTTCATTCTAAGCCTTAGGAAGAACCCTCTTTCTGATCCTCTCAGTTCACTTTATTCTTCATCCCACAGCCTATTTAGTGTAAAATGTGGTCGAACAAATCAAAGCATGTGCTTAAAACAGATTTATTAACTGTTTGAGGTCATGGTTCTCATGGATCCTGAGATTAGGACTTTCCAGTACAATCTTGAAAACTAAAGCATTTGGTGGCAGGCACCTGTGAGGAGGGTAAATAACTCTTATAGCTATCAATCTATTCATATATATTTCTCTTCCTTTTATACCAAAAAAGGCAACAAAAATAAAAACAAATCAAAGTTCTGTCTACTTAGATTCCTCTTTTATTCTCTCCTCAAGCCAATATCTAATTGAGATTTAGCAAAATCAAAACTATTATTTCAAAGTCACCAGTTGCTTTATCTTGTGGTCAATTCTTATTTTTTATCTTGCTTGACCTTCAGCCACATTTACATAATCGCTCATTTCTACCTTGAGAAATTTTATTTCCTTGGCTTCCAGGATACCATATGTGTTGGGTTTCTTCCCTTCATAGTGGCTATCTCAGTCTCTTTTGCTGACTCTCAGGACTCTGGACTTGGGTCACCATCTTCTCTGCCCAGTGTTTCCTTAGAGATCTAATTCATAAATAATAAATATACAGTGATGACTCCCAAATGTAAATCTCACACTCGGTGTTTTTCCTTGAATGTCATTCTCACATATTTAATTGCATTCTCAACCTCTCCATCTGAATGTCTAATGGGTAAAATGGGTCAAACTACAATATAGAATCCATAGTGCAACTTTTTTTCATTTTGTTCACTGCTGTATCTCAAGTTCTTGAAATAGATCTTATAATATGACAGGCATTTAATAAATATCTACTGAATGAATAAATGAACGTATAAACAAGTTTACATTTGTATTTTTAATACCATATTGTCACGCTGTTGCTTAAAAAATTAGTTAACAGGCTGACCCCTGCTTTTATACATTCATTAGGAAAATTTCTTGCATGTCGAATAATCATGCTGTCATTTTATAATTTTATGAAAGCAAAAATAATATCAAAATCAGATCACCTTAATAGCTGTTTCCTAGATCCATTAAAAACAACTTTAAAATGACTTCTAGAGATAGTGAATTAAATTCCTAGCTAAAGAAATTATTCTTTTTTGATCTCTGTCTAAAGGAAAGCAATGATGACCACTTCTTGTTACATAAACATTATCATTAGCTATCATAAGTGAGTTGTGTACCTGTAAAGTACACATAGTGAAGAAATATACATAAAGAAGGAAAGAAGAGTGTGGTGAGAGGACAAAATCTGAGTAGTTCAACATTCAGAAGTCTGAGAAAAAAAGATTCAGCAAGAAAGGTGAACTAGTCAGTGAAGCAGAAAGAAACCAGAAAAAAATTGCTTTTATGTAAATATGCAAAAAACAGTATTTTCAGGAGGTCAAATGTGTCAAATGATACTAAATTATCGAATATAACCTTTTTCTTAGGCAAAGGAGAAACAAGACTTGTGAATCAGGCCTGACCTTTAATAAAATCTGTGTTAAAAAGGCAATAGAATTTTTAAGGTCCCCAAATGTACCTATTCAATGAATTAGAATTGGAGGTCATGCAAGGATTTTGGACCCAAATCTTAATATGTGATGTATCATTGGGCTGAGTACTTGTGACTTGTGATATGGGTCCTAGGTTATTCTGCAGATCAAATAAGATGCTTGTGAAACAACCAATGTTGACAACAAGACTGCTCTGGCTGGCAACTAGTAGTATAAAAGAAGAGAAAATGATGCTCTACAAACACTAAATTGCATCAGGAGTCAAGTAATAAGAACCCTGTAAAAATTTCTTAAGAATCCAAGACAGATATCTTAGAGACAAAAATTATAATCAATAGCAATTGCATGCAAAGAAGCACTGATAATAGGTAGGGCTATTCACCCACATAATTGTACAAGCCCCTCTTTTTAAATAGTTTTAATGAGACATAATTTACCCATTTAATGTGCACAATTCCACGGTTTTTAATGCATTCACAAAGGTGGGCAACAGTTATCACAACCAATTGCAGAGCATTTTCTCGCTTCAAAAGGAAGTGCAGTGCCCACTAGCAGGGACTTTGTTCTCACTCAAGCCCTCCCCCAAATCCTAGCTGATCAAGGCGGCCTTTTCCTCTCACCTTGACTAAACTTTAGATGGGTTTCTTTTTAACTATAGACCCTGGACACCACCACCACCCCTTTTCTTCAAATATTTACATTAGAAAACTTGCCATTGCACATTCTTTCTCTGCCCCTTTGAATATAGATAAATTTTCTCTCAGACACTTACCAGCTTTACAATCTAGAAATCTCTTTTACAAGGTCCTGAGAGTCATCCCTTTGAAATACAATTGTCAAAGGAGATAGTGGTACTATCTCCCTGTCTCTTCGGGAGAGTAGGAGCCTAACTGCCTTAGTGAACATATATGGCCTAATCACACCTACTGATTTCCCCAGCTCACTAAGCATTTAACAATTCTTCATTTTTTTGTTTCATAGGAGTGGAGCCCAGTCTCTCCTATATTGCAGTAGTCTTCAATAACATCTTCCTTGCCTGTGAACTTGGCTGGTGCACTTTTCCTTTGAGATAGGCAACACCAATCCATTTTCTATCTTCATATATTTGCCTATGTGGAACATTTTATTTTAATGACATCATATAATATGTGGTCTTTTATTCAGCTTAATGCTTTCCAATTCCATGTATGTTGTAGCATGTATTGGGACTTCATTCTTTTTTACTGCTAAATTATATTTCATTGTATGATATACCATATTTGGTTATTAATTCAGCAGTTGATAGACATTTGGGTTGTTTCTATTGTAATGTTTGGCTATTATGAATAATGCTGCTATAAGTATTCACCTACAAATTTTGGGATGGACTTATTCATTTCCCTTAGATATAAAAGTGAATACAGCTGCATTATATAGTAACTTCATGTATAACATTTTGAGCAAATGCTAAACTGTTTCCCAACATTACTGCACAGTTTTACATTTCCATCAATAATATATTAGAGTTCAAATATCACCACACCCTTGCCAACACTTGTTATTATCTATCTATTTTATCACTGCAATCCTGTTGGGTGTATAGTCGAGTCTCACTGTGGTTTTGATTTGTATTTCCCAATGACCAATAAAACTGAGCATCTTCTAATGTGCTTGTCATCTTTAGAGAAATATTTGTTCAAATTTTTTACATGGATTTAAATTAAAAATACACTTGTCTCGATTTTTCAGATTTTAAAGAAGTTTTTATAGGGATATTTCAACTGTCATTTAAGTGTTGTTACAGTATAGCAAAAGCAAAATAATTTCATGTGAGTGATGAGAAAATATAAACAATCTTCCTTTGTATCTACTTATTTTTATTATACATGCTATTTCTTCATTAGTGATGCTATTTATTTTTAGATCTTGGCCATTGTTTATTTATATAAAACATTAAACCATGAACCATTATCTTCAAAGTTTGAAATTGTTTCCTAAAATATAGAGTTGAAATGTGGATATTCAATTTCTTGGTATTTAACATTATATGATAAATTTTCCTTTTTTATAATTTCAGGTATGCCTCCCTTTAGAAAAATAAGACTGAAATAATAAAATCTATATTCATAAAACCAAGAAATTAGGGTGAAATCACATACACATTATATAGTATTCTTTTATTTTGTCAGAAAAAGTAAGAAAAAATGACTACAGGATTTTTAAAAGAATACTAGTTCACTGCATTTAGTCATCTAATCAATATTGTTAGACAAAATATTTGTGAAGCATAAAGGGAGAAAAACCCTGTATCTATATTCTTGTGTTCAAATAACACAATGTACAGAAATAAACACAATTCAAGCTTTCTGGTATAATTAAATCAGCCTAACTAAGAGTATATTACTATTCCCCCTGTGGTACAGTGGAAATAGCACTAGAATTAGAATAAAAAGAATTGAATTTACATTCTAATGATGCAACATAACAGGTGCATGAATTTGAGCAAAAGAGGATAAAAATACTTGGTAACTTTCAAAGTTTATGTAAATGTAAGTTATTACTATTCTAAACCTGATGATTAAAAGAATATGAAGAAGAGTAAATAGTAGGTAAACTCATCTAAGGGTTGTATAATAAGAAAATATATATACAGTCTGTCTAGAAGGTATCCAGCCATATAATATGCAAAAGACAGACATTTATTAAATAAGATACAAGATACAAGAAACATTGTACACAGGACAATGATGACTCAGTCCCCTTCAAAGTAGGCACCTTGGGACCTCACACAGTTCTCCCAATAACCATCCACTGCCTCATCATATTTCCCTGAATGTCATTGATGGTAAAACAATAATACTTCTGGAAAAGAATATGAGTATATCTATGTTCACCGCTTTAGAGTAGGCAAAGATTTCTTAAGCAAAACATAAAAATTACTGACTGTAGGACAATAATGTAATAATATCTTAGTATCAAAAATTATAATTAAGAGAGTAAATAAGTAAGACATACTAGAAGAAAATATTCACGATAAATTACCTGACAAAGAATCTATATCTAGAATATATAAAAAAACCCTCAGCTAAACAATAATAAAAAATAAATAACTCATTTTTTTAAAAAGGCCAAAAGACTGACCACACCCTTTTAAAAAAGCATGCTCACATGGTTAATAAATATTATTATCAAATAAATTCAAATTAAAACCATAAAACATCCACCAAAGGGTATAAAATTCAGGTGAGAAAACATTCTGTGTTCAAGTAAAGATGCAGTAAGGAAAACCCCAATGCCAGTGGTAGTGTGAATTGATTCAACCACCTCCGCAAACATTTCAGTAGTATGTATGACAAACTCACACTTACCCTAGACCTATCACTTCCACTTTTAATTTCCTAAAAGCGCCTATGTATACCAAAGGATTTGTTTACAGCAACTTTATTTACAATACTCAAGTACCTGAAACAACTTAAATGGCAATAAACAATAGGATGACTATATAGATTATGTATATGCATGCATAGCAATTAAAAGAACAAATTAGTGGTAACTACAATGGCATAAATAGATGTCACATACATCATTTTGATTGAAAGAAGTCATACATACTGCATGTCTCAATTTATATTAGCTTTGAGAGTAGATGAAACAATCTATGGTTTTAGATATCAGAATAGTGATTACCTCTGGAGGAAGGTACTCTGGGATGAACCACAATAAAGGTGGAAACTCATGGAGTTCAATATGTTTGATCTTGGTAGTGGATAGATAGATGTATTAATATGTACAATCATGTGAAAATTCCTCCAGTCGTACACTTAAAATTAGTGCAATTAGCTTTATAAATGTGTACTTTAATTTTAAAATAAACTCACACAAGTACACCTACAAAAATTGGTATGATCAAATGTTTTGAAAATGTAGAGGAGAAAGCCATTACTTTCATCTGTTGAAACAGGTTAGCTCAGCTGAAGTGGTGCCCAGCTGCATATCCCTCCCTCTCACATCATGGTTTTAAGAAAGATGTTTCTTTCTTCAAAATAATTATTAATTTTATCCCAAACACTAACATTTTTTTTAAAGGATTTTATTTATTTATCTTTTTAGAGGGTAAGGGAAGGAGAGAGGGAGAGAAACATCAATGTATGGTTGCCTTTCATGCATCCCCTGCTGGGAACTGCCCTGCAACCCAGGCATGTGCCTGACTAGGAATCAAACTGCGATTATGTGGTTTGCAGGCCTGCACTCAATCCACTGAGCCATTCCAGCCAGGGCTCTCCGAACACTAACATTCTTAAGATGTTACTTCCTTTTCCCTTCAAACACTGAGGCACATCATTATTAACCTGATTGTGGTTTTCAAATAGGGACTTAATACAGACCTTGTCTCTTCAATAACCTAAACATTTCATTCTGCCTACCACTCTCTCATCTACACACAAATTTTTGACATCTCTTAAAAATGCTTATATTCACTTATTTTGTTACATATTGATTGTATAGTACTAATAGACTCCTAATTAAATTGTACAGCTAGATTAATTACACATATTTTACATAATACTTGAGGTCAAAATTAGAGAGAATTTATGTACCAAAGTGGAAATGAAAACACATAATTTGTTAATCTGTATAAGATTCTACTCATTTTTCTAAGCACAGTTGTATAAGAAAATCTTTTAACACTATAAATATCAATTATCAGGTTAAATGAGTTAAATTTCTTAGCTATATGTAAAATCTGTATCTTATGTCCCATTATAAAATGTAGGACATAATCCCTTCTTCTTTGAGACTATCAAAGCAAAGTTTTACATAAAAACAATTTTAAGAAAATAATTAAAACTATAAGTACAATTTAAAAGATAATTATTCTTTTAAATAAATTAGTCCTATTGGATCATAAGGTACATGAAACGAGTAGAAGAGTAAGCAATAAACTTGTAATTTGCAAGTTTCTTCAAGAGTGATAAATTCTATGTGAATACCAAAAATAATATGATTAAGTTTAGCAAGAAATAATTAATCAACTGGAATATAATTTATCTTCAGCTTTGAGAGCCAACATAAAAATCTGCACACTCAAAATATTTTTCAGGATTAAGTATTATCATTTTAAAATAATTTTTCTTACTATTTGTCATATTTGTCTCCTTAACTCTTCAAACTGTTTCCTCTTCTAGTCAAAAGTTTAAAATATGATATTAATATAGTATTTATTCCTAACATTTATCATACTGGTCTACACTAAGCCAAAGATCTTGCCAAGAAATAGAAATTAAGTGACATTGATGTGAGCAGTGATTTTTAAGAATCTAGGCTTTGAAACATTCACTGCCTACCACTATTGTATTCCTATTCCTTGCTCCCCTTGGCTATAGCCCCTAACTGTCAGTAACTCCTGTTCCCCCTGCTGAAAGCCTACAACCTGTTTCTCCTCTGATGTTCTTCTATATGCTGATATTGATGCATGTAGCTTTTGTAAGTGAAGAAGTGATTCAGGATTCTCTGCTTAAATTCTACAGTCAATTTAAGGAAAAAACAGTGGGCTGAATCTTAATGCTGAACTTCTATATTTTCCTCAACCCAATCTGTTTTTCCCCAAATCACTTTAAATGCAAATACATCACCATATATTTGACCCCCTTTTCCTTCATAATCTAATTAACCAAAGTCACTTCAAAAATTTTAATTAAAAAAAATAAATGCAAATATGATCATGTTGTTTTATGTGAAAGTGTTCAATACCTTTCCTTTGGTCCTAAGATCTAGTTTGAAATCCTCAGCATGGACTGCATCACTTGGTCCTTGCTCAGCGAGACTCATGTTCCATGGGCTGTATAGTTTTTTAGAAAAAAAAATTTAACTGATTACTTCAAGCAAAGCAAATCAATTGAAATAAAATACCTGATGCCTTATGAATTCTGAATAATACTAAATAAAATTCTTTGAAATAGGATATTGGCATTTCTCTTCCTCCTTTAATTCTGTCTAATCCTACTGGGCTTCTGAAATTAAAATGTATTGAGCATAGGAAATGCATTATGACTACGCAAACCTCTTCATAAACAAATGATAAAAAATTCTTTAAACTAATTTTAAAACAAGACATTTAAAAGTAGTAATAAGTCATTGATACTCCTTTTCATAAATTATTCCTTTCAAATAATAATTTTTAATGTAAATATATAAATGCATTTGTATACATTTATTTATGTAATATATATTTATAAAATATATGCATATTTACTTAATATAAAAATAATTTTTCTCAGGCCACCTTTCCCTGTTAGTGGTAATAGAAATATCCAAGACTTAAGAGACAAACATAGCACTAAATGACATCTCATGATATTTGTTCATGTCACCTATTAGTAAATATTAATGACTTAAGTTAAATTCATTCAAGAGTAAGGATTTATTTTTTTCTCCCAGATATATTCTAAGATGTACCTTTAGATATTCTACTGTGACTAAAATTTTCAAATCTGTTTTCAGTGTTTGGTGATACAGAGATATTTTCAAACATCTTTTAAAAACATGTCTCAAATGTATTACATAGATTTACAACTTTTCTATGGGTTTAATAGGTGTTCCATAATAAAAAAGAAAAAATACTCTTGGAAAATTCTGAGTAATTCTATCATTCAGTTTCCTCATCAGTAAAATGTGAATCACATTAACACATATGAGGCAGGTAGATTAGCTGTTCACTCTCTCCACTTCTTTATTAAGTTTTCTGGGAAATATCTGCCCACTCATGTATTCTACTTCTCAGCTCCTGATGCAGAAAGGTGTGGCCACATTACTAGTACTTACTGATGGAATTCTGAACAGAATAATTGTCTGTCCTGGGCCAAGGTTATTAAAAAGAGAAAGTTTTTCCTCCAAGCTTTCTTTCTCATTGAACTAACTGATGGCAGATGAATCAGTGCATGGAGAACAGCTGCCCACCTACCAGGAATAACCACTTTTGACTCTTTTTTTATTACTGACATTATTATAGATGTCCCCATTCTCCCTTTGCTTCCCTCTACTCACCTTCCCCTCCTCCCCTTTCCCACATTGTTGTCTGTGGCCACGGGGTATACACAGATGCATATATGTTCTTTGACTAATCTCTTTAGTCATTTTTGACTATTTAACTTAACAATTCCATTTGAGCCATTTGAAAGTAGTTTATTTATTTTTACTAATTCAACTGACCATATTGTTGTGAAGAATAATTTAACACATAGCCTCATCCATAGTGAAAGCTTAGTAAATGTTACCAGTAGTGCTTTTACTGTAAAAAACTCCTTGATATTGGCTTACTTGCCTTATCAATCAGTTCTTTCTATAAGACAGTTGAAAAAATGTTGATCAACTCTAACTTGAAAAGATGTAGACAATAAACCCAATTTATTAAGTCCATATTATTAGTATGCCATTCAAATCATAAAGTATTTCATATTATCTGAAGAGATAAGTTATTGTCTATACCGAGTCTCCAGAGTTTTGCATGATGAATGCCTGCTTCTTTGATATTTATTATAATAATTGATAAATTAATGAATAAGTTATCCAAATTGAGAATCATCTTTAAAACCAGCCTGTAGCAACCCTGTATATTGGCTCCAGGTAATGCACTAAAAATTACTTGATATGGATTTGGCAATTTTTTTCCAGCATTCATTCATGTTGAAAAGGGTCAGTATCTAAAATAACTCAAGGGTTAATTTGATAAAGCGGCAACACTACATTTTTCTAGTGGCCTTTTTAATAGAGTCTAACCAAATCTTCAGAAATATATTCAATAATGAACAAGCTATCAACTTTGCTTTATGTATAAATCCAATCTTATGCAGAAGTTACTATTTGACAGCCACTATCAGACATGTTATTTCTTAGGACTTCTCTTCGTTTTGGCTGTTGTTTTCTTAATCACTTTCAGAATATCTGTCATCAGTTTCTTGTTTTTACAGTAGCATGCTCTTATGACAAACAATCATCTTTCAGCTCTTTACAACCATATAGGGTTTCTGTCATCCACAAACCAGACATCTTTCCACTATTCAGAGTATTTCACAACCAATTAAATGCAAATGGTCTCTATTTTCTGTTTTATCCTACAGAAAGTATTATAAATCTGAGCCAGTAAAACTGATTATGAATTCAATTTAAGGATCTATTTTGTCACTCTGAGACTTCATATGACTTAAAAATATACATTAAAACATTTCCTACAAGTACACTCATGGAAGATAATAGTCTGAGGAAATATAGACTAAAAATAAGCATTGAAATTTTTTGTACTGTGACAAAATTTGAGAATATAGGAGCTTATTGTGTTCCCTACAAATTATCAAAATGAATCTGTAGATATTCCAAAAAGACTAATTAACTAATTAAGAAGTCTGTATTTAGAACTGGATAACAGTGTAAACTAAGGATCCATAAATATAAAAATGCCAGTATGCATCAGCAATACTTTTCAAAATCTTTTTGTAATTAATTTATAAATGAAGAAAGGTCATAAATACCTTGATAATTTAGCATTCTGAATTAAATAATCAACTTTCTTTTTTTGAAATTTTAAAATAGATTTTATCTATTTTTTTTTATTATAGTGTCCCAACTTTTCCCTCTTTGCCCACCTCTACCCAGTACTCCCATTCCTTCCAGCAGCCCCCTCCCTTAGTTCATGTCCATGGGTCATTCATATAAATTCTTTGGCTTTTCCATTTCCTATAGTGTTCTTAACATCCCATGTTTATTTTGTACCTACCAATTCACACTTCTTAATCCCTGCACTTTTTCCTCTATTCTTCTCCCTTGCAGCTGATAACCCTCCAAATGATCTCCATATCTATGATTCTATTTCTGTTCTGCTTGTTTGCTTAGTTTGTTTTTTAGGTTCAGTTGTTGATAGTTGTGCATTTGTCCCTATTTTAATGCTCATAGTTTTGATGTTCTTTTTCTTGTATAGTCCCTTTACATTTCATATAATACTGGTGTGGTGATGATGAACTCTTTTAGGTCTTTCTTATCTGGGAAGCACTTTATCTGCCCTTCCATTCTAAATGACAGTTTTGCTGGACAGAGTGATCTTGGATGTAGGTCCTTGCCTTTCACGACTTGGAATACTTCTTTCCAGTCCCTTCTTGCCTGCAAGGTTTCTTTTGAGAAATCAACAGATAGTCTCACGGGAACTTCTTTGTAGATAACTTTCTGCTTTTCTTTTGCTGTTTTTAAGTTTCTCTCTTTATCTTTAACCTTCGGCATTTTAATTATGATGTATCTTGGTGTGATACTTTTTGGGTCCAACTTGTTTGGGACTCTTTGTGCTTCCTGGACTTGTATGTCTATTTCCTTCATTAAATTAGGAAAGTTTCTTTCATTATCTTTCAAATAGTTTTCAATTTCTTGCTCTTCTTCTCTTCTTGTTCAGAACCACTCTGCTTGGTTTCAGGAGTTGTAACTGGCCCCCATGGCTAAGGCTGAGTGAGCAACCTCCAGACTGTGAGCCACCAAAGAAACAAAGCTTGTCTCCCTGGCAGGAGTGCTGCTTCTGCTCCTTTTACTTCATCTATCTCTGGCCCCCAATGCTTGGTTGGTTAGTCAATGATGGGTAAGACCCCTCAGAGGGGGGACAACCTAAGCCAGACACAATCACTTGGGAGGCCCTCAAGGAAGGACTCAGGGGGCTGCAGCAAAGAGGGGGTGATGGACCCTTGCTCCCCAGATATTCTGACATAGCCTGCATCCTCATTCTGTCTGCAAGAAGTCTCCTAATCTCTTGAATGCCTTATTTCCCCTGCCTGACTTAAGCCTGAGACAATGCTGGTGGTGGGTACTGCCCTGTGCTGGAAAGGGCTGGTTCCCTAGGGCAATCAGGCCTAAGAAAGAATATGTAAGATCCTGTGAAACCTGCTTTGTTTAGAATGCTCTCAATTAAATAAGGGTCCAAGCAAGAAGTGAGTTTGTTCCTCAAAGTTTTGTAGCTCTTTAGCTATCTGACCCTGACTCAAAATAGGCCCTCTGGGTTCTTTGTTATCTATTGTTTGACCCTTACTGCCTGACAACGATTAATGAGTTTTACCTGTATTTCTGTGCAAAACGAACCCAATAAAAGCCCATTGAGGAAAAGGCTCTTGGTCCTTCTCCTTTGAGAGTTTGTCCACCTCTCCTCTCCAAGCAGGTCATGCCTTTGTAGTATGATTTTCATCCGTGGCGGATGGGGAAGGCTCTGTGGGTGGAGCCCTCCCACATCTTTTGGCACCCCTATCATTCAGAAGTTGGTACATTTGGAGATGACCAAGAGGCTCCTCAGGCTATTCTCATTTTTTTAAATTCTTTTTCTTCTTGCTGTTCTGACTGAATGCTTTTTTCTTCCTTATGTTCCAAATCGTTGATCTGAACCTCAGTTTCATCCCTTCCACTATTGGTTTCCTGTGGATTTTTCTTTATTATATTTAATGCAATCTTCATTTCTGCCTGGGCCTTTTTTATACTGTTGCAGCACCCAATGATTTCTTTGAGCATCCCAATAGCCAGTGTTTTGTACTGTGCATCTAATAGGTTGTTTATCTCCATTTCATTTACTTCTTTTCTTGGAGTTTTGTTCTGTTCTTTCATTTGGGCCATATTTATTTGTCTCCTCATTTTGGCAGCCTCCCTGTGTTTGTTTCTGTGTATTAGGTAGAGCTGCTTTGACTCTCTGTCTCAGCAGCATGGCCTATTGTAGAAAAGGCACCTGTCTGGGTAAATGTGGCTTCTTTAAATCCTTGGTTGTCAGACTTCCATACAGCTCAATTTTCTGATGAATCTGGGTGATGCTTGTTTGGTAGTTTAGTTGTAATTTTGGCTGTGTAATTTAGTTGTGCACAGAGGTGAAGTGTGTTTACCTATGTCTCCACATAGGTAAACTGACTGCAGTTTACCTGCAGGTAAACTGACTGCAGGTAATCTGACTGCAGGCAGCCAGGTCATCCATGTGGTGGCCCCTCACACACGCCATGCCAGAGCCAATAATGACCTTTCACACAGACAAATTAAAAAGTAAAACTCTGCTGACCAGATTATGTTTCTACTACTAGGGATGTTTCCTATAAAATTTAAGTAAATTGCCTCACATTTGATATGGTTGAAATCTCCAAGCAAAAATTGAAAGACAAAATTGTGCTTATTTTAAATAAAAATAAAAAGAGTTATATTCTTAAATATTACTATCTTAAAGACCACAAAGAAAAAAATCCAAAATCCTTTTTTATTATAAAACACCAGACGATGTTCCTCAACACATGAGCAGTAATCTCTTCAGGGTTGGTTGGATATATAACATATACACTTTCATTTCAGTTGTGAGTCTATTATATCTGAAACCGATTTACCTAATTAAGTTCTATGCTGAAACTGGAGGCCTAAAAGAGTATGTTAATTAAAACACAATACTTTTAATCAAACGGGTTATCTCAGCCTTCCAAGTTCTTACACTCTCCAATGTCCAATTCTTTCCCCACATGAAAAGAAAATTGTATTCCTGTACTATTTCTAACCAGATAATGTCTGCATGTTATATACTTTTTCAGTCTTTTATTTAACATAACTTTTTTCTAGTGGATCAATGCCAGAATAATACATGTACAAAGGAGGCCATTATTTCAGAGAATTGTGCTGGTCTGATGGTTATTTGGTTTTATTGACATAGAAAAATCAAGGAACTTGAAAATATCTGGTGAAAATCAAATACAGTTAAACAGGAAAAAGTATTTATGATGGGGCAGTACTTCTAGATTCACTAAATGTTTTCATTCTACCTAAATGAGCAAGCAGCTTTTCTGGTCTATCCTTTCCATAGGACCTGGGCAATCATTGCTAATATTTATTTCATATGCACTTTATGCCAGATACCTTTTTAAGCACATTACATATGCTAAAGTATTTAATCCTGACAGTAACCTATAAAAGTACATATTATTATTTTTCTTATAACTTGACAAACGATACTACCAAAGTTAATATAACCCACAGTTATAGCAAGCATACAGCTTGCTGTCCATTTTGGGATACTTAGAGAATGAAAGTATGACTAATTAAGATAAGAGAGCAGACATAACCTAGGATATCTCAGGCAAACAAAACCATTTGGTCATCTGACTTATGTTTTATAATGAATTTAAGAAAACAGAAGTTGCATACATATTAATCTTCATTTTTATAGCACTTAAAATCAGTGCAATGCTAAATTTTTATTTCACTAGTTCCAAATACTTGGGACTGACCATATAGTACCTAAGTAGAATCGCCAAAATGATTTTCAGCAGTGATTGTTTTGTATGTTAGATAAGAAGGGAAGCAACTTGGCAGAAGAGCTAGGCTGAAAAAAATACAAATTTTATGTTCCCTTTAGACATGCAGAAATTTCAAACTTTAAATTACTCAAGTTATTTCTTTGAAAGGGGTTATTTTAAATCAAGTTAAAGTACTGTACATAAACCTAAACCTATTTTCAGAGGTTAATTGTTCATCTTAGGAATATCAACACAAAATAGTTACTAAAAGACATTGTCCATTTAACACATTTGTCAGGACACACATGGAGGCTAATATTTTAGACTTAGTCTAAAGACTTCACAATACATTCTCAATTATTTAGATACATTTATTTCAATGGCATTTATTGACCACCTACTATGTGCCAGGCAACTAGAGATGGTCAGGGGGAAAAACGGTCAAATGTTCTCTTAAGATTGTGTTGAGGGAGGGAAAAATAACCTTACAATGTAAATAATTATAAATAATCACAATGTACCAAACAATAAATACTATTAAACTTTATTATTTAAATAGTAGCTGTAGGGTAGAAGGGTAATTTTGACTGAGTTATTAAGGAATTCCTTTCTTAGGAATGTTACTCTCAGGAGTAATATTTGAGCTGAGATTTTAATTATAGGAACAAATCAATCATGAGACTGTTGGGGGAAGTATTTGATGAAGAGGAAAGAACAGAACTGAAGGCCTGAGAAGGGAATGAACCTGGTAGGTAGAGAGAAGAAACCAGTGGACTAGAGTTCAAGCACAGCAGGAACGCAGGGTATCAGGTAAGATTGGGGAAGACAGCCCTGGCCAGAGCACCAGTCTTGTGGACTCTGGTACTTGTAGGTTTAATGTAAGTGCAATAAAATGCCTTTAGAGTCTCAATAAACAGGTAGCATGATTGGGTACACCTTTTAGACATATTATGCTAACTGTAGGGCAGAAAACAGATTATAGGAAGGCAGAATGGAAACATTGAGTCTTCTAGTTAGCCCAACAGTGACTTTGGTCTGGGATGGGGCTTTGGAATTGGGAAAAGTTTGATTTATTTGTAATGTATTTTGAATTTGAACAAATGAGAGTTATTGATAGAATTCTGGTAAAGAAATCACAGCTTCCTTTACTATTATAATTTAGCTTAATTAATGAGATCAGATTTTGTTGTTATTTTTGTTTGTTTTACTTAGCTGTTACAGGATTCAGGGAGTTAACAGATTTGAGGTACTCAGTGAACTCACTAAAAGTGTATGCAAATTAATTGGCTGCATATATACACACATGCACACTTACATATATATACACAATTTAGAGAACTGAGTTAATTGCCTTCATCAGATAATCAGAGGTCCATAACTGAAAGCAAGCTTATTTTCCTGAATATTGCCCATATGCTTTCCCATGAACTGGCTGTCTCTCTGACATTGTCTCTTGCTACTTCTGTTTGGTAACTTACATTATATCAATATTGAATGGTCTCTTCCCTATGTAAATCCACTACAGTACTTCTTCCTTTAATATCTCTTTATACTGTATTCTCTCCCTCTTCACATTTTTGGTTTAGCAAGCTTTCCTCATCCTGAAAGATTTGGCTAAAAGAGCAAATCTCCCACAGTGTGTTTTCCAAGCCCCTAAACTGAGCTAACTTTTCTCTCTGGACCCAAAAATTATTGAAAGGGCAGTCTATGTTTTAAATGTTTTAAATTTGTATCCCTTGTGTGGAGCATAATGCCTGATTTGTGATAGACACTAAAAGGAGGTAACTACCTTTCTTTCTTTTTTTTTTTACAAAGTTTCCAAAAAGTAAAAGCTTATTTTACATTATTTATTGTTTATATATATAATATATGATATATAGATATCTTATTATTCTTTTCTCATTCCTCTACTTTTAGCCCCTGTGGAAGCCCTGTATTTCTTCTTAATATATTTAAATTTAAATGATAAATTTCATACTTAAATACAGAACAAAATGCTGGTGCTTTTAATTTGTGATTGTTTTAAGGTTTCAAAAATTAATCCTCAGACAATTCTGGTATATTTCCTTTTTGGTCTGCCACAGCGGTTTCTCAATGTAACTTTGCAATGTAGACAATGTAAATAATTACAAGTTTTTAATATCATTTGTATTGTATTATATATATTTTAAACATTTAAAAAATTATGAAGTATTATAACCACATTACAGAATATGGAAAGAGAAAAAAGTCACTCAAAATGCTATAGATGTAATACAATTACTTGATGTTATGTTGTACTTCAATCTAGAAATTATTTCATCTTTTTTATATCCTTATAATTTCTGCACCATTTTTTACTTAAAGCTCGAAGAATTTTCCTTTTCTGTACAAACCATATTGTATATTTTTAACTATGTGATATTTTTAAGTAAACTATTTTTATGTAAGAATTTCCTTATTTTGTATTTATATTTTTACATCAGGGTTATTTCATCAGATAAGATCCACAGGACTGACATTAGTAGGTCAAAGATTATTAAAATAAAGATGTCTGTTGGTAAATATTGCAAAACACATTTCTGATACAGTTGAATAATTGTATCAGTATCAATGAATGATAAAAGTACTTTATTTCATTTATTTATCTTTTTATTACCACTTACTCCCTTATATCTCCCTCCCCCTGTAGTCACCACGCTGTTATCCATGTCTGTGTGTCCTTTTCATTTTTGCTCAATTACTTCACCCCCTCCCTTCCCCTCCAGAGCTGTCCACCTGCTTTCTATGAGTCTGTATCTATTTTGCTTGTTAGTTCAGTTTGTTCATTAGAATCCACATATGTGTGGAATCATATGGTATGTCTTTCTCTGACTAGCTTATTTAACCTAGCATAATGTTCTCCAGGCCCATCCATGAAGTTGCAGAGGCTAAAATGTTCTTTTTTATGGCCAAGTAATATCCCATTGTATAAATGTCACATAGGTGTTTTATCCACTCATCTACTGATGGACACATGTGCTTCCATATCTTGGTGATTGTAAATAATGCAGTAATGAACATAGGGGTGCTTATGTTCTTTTGAATTAATGTTTTTGGTTTCTTCAGATAAATTCCCAGAAGTGGGATCTCTGGGTCAAAAAGCAGATCCATTTTTAATTTTTTGAGGTATCTCCGTACTGACGTTCACAGTGGCTGCACCAATCTGCATTCCTACCAACAGTGCAAAAGGGTTCCCCTTTCTCCACAATGTTGCCACCACTTGTTGTTTGTTGATTATTGGTGACAGCCATTCTGACAAGTGTGAGATGGTATCTCATTGTGCATCTCTTTAATTTGCATCTCTGATGGTTAATGATGTTGAGCATCTTTCTGTGTGAGCATCTATTGGCCATCTGTATATCCTCTTTGGAGAAGTGTCTGTTCAGGTCCTTTGCCCATTTTTTAATTGGATTTATATTTTTTTCACTGTCAATGAAGGAAAAAACTATTTTATTCTTTTTCTTTGATATGTGTGATTTTTAAAAAATTATTTTATTGTTGTTCAAGTACAGTTGTCTGCATTTACCCCCAACCACTCCCCCACCACCCCAGCCATCCCCACCTCCCTCCCCTGATTCTGCCCTTGTTTGGTTTTGTCCATGTGTCCTTTATAGTAGTTCCTGAAAATCCTTCTCCCCTTTTGCTCCCATTATCCCCTCCCACCTCCCCTCTGGTTACTGTCAAATTGTTCTTAACTTCAGTGCCTCTGGTTATATTTTGCTTCCTTGTTTGTTTTGTTGATTAGGTTTCAGTTAAAGGTGAGATCATAGGGTATTTGTCCCTCACTGCCTGGCTTATTTCACTCAGCATAATGCTCTCAAGTTCCATCCATGCTTTCACAGAGAGTAGGAGCTCCTCTTTTTCTTTCTGCTGTATAGTATTTCACTGTATAAATGTACCATAGTTGGGAGATCTGGACAGCTACATGCAGAAAAATGAAACTCGATCACCAACTTACACCATACACAAAAATAAATTCCAGGTGGATAAGAGACTTAACTATAAGTCATGACACCATAAAAGTCCCAGAGGAAAACATAGGCAGAAAATTTCAGATGTCCCATGCAGCAATATTTTCACCAATATGTTCCCTAGAGCAAAGAACATGAAGGATAGAATAAAAAAATGGGACCTCATC
This sequence comes from Carollia perspicillata, assembly GCA_004027735.1. Classification (NCBI taxonomy): domain Eukaryota; kingdom Metazoa; phylum Chordata; class Mammalia; order Chiroptera; family Phyllostomidae; genus Carollia; species Carollia perspicillata. The sequence continues at coordinate 106,174 of PVKM010000410.1, forward strand.
AAAATAAAAAGCTTCTCCATGGCTAAGGAAAACAGCATTAAAATGAAAAGAGAACCAGCTGTATGGGAAAACATATTTGCCAATGATATTTTGGACAAGGGTTTGATCTCCAAAATATATAAAGAACTCACATGACTTCACTCCAGGAAGACAAACAACCCAGTTAAAAAATGGGCAAAACTATTTTAAATCACATTCTCAATGATAAATATTGATTCTATTTTGTTTATAGAATGCATAATAAATTTTGCCTCATTTTTATTTTGTCTAACTTTGCATTAGTTTATGATTGAAGTTTAGTTTTTACAAGTATACATTTAGTTATTAATTGTATTTCCTCTTTTCCTATTTCTATTGTCACAATTTCTTTTATTTTTTCTCATTAATTTGCAAAAATTATGTAAAGAACAACCAATGATTTCTGTCACATTTGCAATTTTGTTATTAAACTAATTTATACTTATTGATCTCTAATTGAACTATTCCTTGAAACAAGCACTGTGCCATGGGGTTTCCATGCACTAGCTCATCAAATTCTAAATTCTCAAAACTAACTATAAGATAGGTGCTAATGTTACCCTCACTTTATAGACAGGAAACTGAGGTATAGAATTGTTCAGTAAATTCTAGTAAGGGAAACCAACTTCACATTCAAGTACATTGACTCCAGAACTCCTAGCATTTTCCTAAAAACATGTATGTAACCTCTCACAATTGGCATATTGTTTTGGTCTATCTTTGAACATGGATATTTAAGGCTCTGACTATGTAGAATTACGTTGTGTTTAACTTGTATTTCTGTCCCTCAATTAAAGAAGGAAAAATACTAATTCCTGGTCATTTTCTGCTTAGTAAAACGCATACGAAAGAAATGTGTTCCAGTGTTAGCACTTTGAAATCAAAACTCTACAAATTACTGGAAGCACTTATACAGATGTTACATATATATCATTTAATAGTGCATCTCAGTTACAGAGTCGGCATCATGGATAGTGCCCATGAGTTGGGTAGGCACACCACCACATTGTAGCCCTGAGTTGCTAAATCTTGATATCCAACTACTAACTGATAAAATCTGATAAAATAAATATTTTAACTTATTTGCAAGGTACTTTTAGTGCTGTGTTTTGGAATATTAGGACCTTAAATATTTATGGTCTAGTGTGACTGCAACTGCTATGCTATATGCAGACATAAAGAATTTCTTTGTTTCTTTTTAAAATGTTTCTTAAACCAAACATGCCATCTACAGATTAATCTCTCAATGTAAATTGTGGGTTTAATAATGAGCCCATAGGAAGTCACTATCACACAGTAAAAAATCTCAGGGTCTGAATCAGAGAGACTGTGGAAATGCAAGATCAGCTGCTTACTGTGTGACCTTAGGCAAGTGGATACTTTGCAATTTCTTTACATCTGAAATAGGGATAATAATAGTATCAGCTTTCCTTCCCATATATTTTGGGGATTAAGTATATTTAATGTAACAGGAAAGGAAGTTAGAGATTAAGTGTTCAATAATGTTAATACAAAATAATTAATATAATATAAGCTCAGAAATGAATAGTAACCTCAAAACAGTGCTTTAATGTATGAAATTGACTGAGTACAGAGCGTTCTGAGTTTAATCCTTGGGACTCTCCATTCAACCCCTATGAGGTCTTCTTCCCTTCAGTGGACATGCATGTCAGCAGATCAGGCCATTGTAAAAAATACACACGTGACCTGGTGTCAGTGAACCACAGCTTTTTTTTTCAGTTTGGAGAATATTTGTTCCCCTCTCATTAACTGTTTTCCAGTTAAATCAAAACTGAAAACATAATTACTTCAGTTTATTTTTCAGATTGCTGAGAGCAGTAATTTCATTTATTATTAAGAACAGCATCTGGTAACCTCTCAGCACATGTAAATCATTTCACCCACCATCATTTGATTTTCTTCTCTGTTTTGCACTGAGTTACAGCTTTGTTATTGATACAAAATAAAATTACGTTTAATACAAGAAATAATTAGCAGATTAAATCATTATTTAGAAATTTTACTAAGTCTTCAGTGATGATGGTATTTATATTTTTACCACCAGAGGTAATATCTTCACACATATTTTATCTAGTCCATTTACAGAGTAAAGTGGTAAATTCTCTATCCCATTCTGAAAAGACTGAATATTTCCTAGTCTAAAACTTTGTTTTCCAGGGGGACTTCCAGCCAAGATGGAGGTGTATGTGGAAACATTGTGCCTCCTCGCACAACCAAAATTGAGGACAAGAAAGATTTAGAAAGAGTAACACAACCAGAATGGACTGAAAATTGAACTACAGAAGTCTAACAACCATTCAACCAGACTGGTAAGAGAGGCAGAGTCAGTGGTCAGCGGAGAGGGAACTCGGCAGGAAAAGGCAGTGGCTGCCAGACCCAGGAGCGCAGGTGGCATGGGGCTAGCAGACCCCAGACTTGGGCACTCAGGGAAGAAACGAGCAGAGCACACAGGGCAGTTGGCCAACCGTAGTCACACATTCGCGTGCAGATAAACTAGGCAAAAACGGGCAGTGAAACAGACCACACAACCCAAGGCCCCAGTGACAGGAAATAAGGCCTAAAAACACGGATTGGAAAGGTGCCCAGAGAGACTCCCAGCCTCATAGGAGAGTTCATTGGAGAGACCCACAGGGTCCTAGAACATACACAAGCCCACCCACCAGGGAACCAGGACCAGAAGGGCCCAATTTGCTTGTGACAGAGGGATACAAATCTGAGAGAGAGCAGAATAATAGTCATTGATCCCTCTCTGACCCCACCCCCACAGATAGCATCACAACCCAGCAACTAGGTTGCCCTGCCCTGGTGAACACCTAAGGCTCCGCCCCTCATATGTAACAGGCGCCACCTGACCAAAAATGACTCAAACAGAACAGCTCAGAGCCCCACAGCCAATACTTTTAAGACATCAAGAGATAGCCAACTTATCAGAGATGCACAGTTCAAAACACTGGTGATCAGAAAGCTCACAGAACTGGTTGATTTTGGTAGCAATATAGATGAAAAAATGAAGGCTACACTAAGAGAAATTAAGGAAAATGCACAGGGAACCAATAGTGGTGGGAAGAAAATGGGGACTCAAATCAATGGAGTGGACCAGAAGGAAGAAAGAAACCACCAAACAGAAAACAATGAAGAAACACGAATTCAAAAACATGAGGAGAGGCTGAGGAACCTCCAGGACATCTTTAAACATTCCAACATCCGAATTATAGGGGTACCAGAAGGGAAAGAGGAGGAGAAATAAGTGGAAAACTTATTTGAACATATAATAAAGGAGAACTTCCCTAATATGACAAAGGAAAGAGATTTCCAGGAGGTCCAGGAAGCTCAGAGACACCAAGGCACATCATAATCACATTACCCAGGATTAAAATGAAGGAGTGAGGACTTCTGGCCAAGATGGAGGCGTAGGTGGAAGCACTGTGCCTCCTCTCACAACCAAGATTAAGGACAACAAATATTTATAAACAATAACACAACCAGAACACAGAAAATTGAAATGTGGAAGTCCACGGACATTCAACCCAACCAGTAAGAGGGGCGGAGTCCGCAGGCAGCGGAGAGAGAAAGCGGCAGGAAAAAGGAGGTGGCTGCCAGGCTCGGGCGCTCCGGGCGGCGTAGGTGGCGTGGAGCTTGCAGACCCCAGACGCAGGGAGGAGACGGGAGGAGACGAGAGCAGAGCACGCAAGGCACACAGGGCAGTTAGCCAACTGTGGACACATATTCGCGTGCAGATAAACTAGGCAAGACTGGGCAGTGAGACGGACCGCACAGCCCAGGGCCCCAGCGACGGGAAATAAAGCCTAAAGGCACCTATTG